>LNAC01000306.1:294870-409743 GCA_002007465.1 Ailurus styani | reverse complement strand
TTCCCACACTCACCCTCGATCCCGGCCGCGGTCTCGGTCACTCGAATAACCCGACATGGCGTCAATGGTTGCGGTTGGCGGGGAACGAAGTGGAGAGAATCGGGTGCGACGAGTCGCTGCAGGTGGCTTTGGCGATGGCAAAGCCTTGCGGGGGCGGCAGCGGCGGAGGGGCGGCGATGACAGGAGCCGGAGCTGCTCAACAAGAGACCGGTGGAAATGAATGAGGTGCCGGCCGCGTCCCGGCAGCCGGTTTTATAGTCTGGACCGCCTCCTCCGCCNCTCCCTCCCCCTCCGGCAGAGTCGCCGAGTTTGGGGCCCCTTTCATGTCTGGGCCCACCTACACTGAGATGTCTCAGCTACACATTCTTCTTCACCTTTTTCTCGTCTTTCCACACCTCAAGGAAACCACCCCACCCTTTTCCAGGTCCAGCCCTGCCGACAAAATGGCCAGCACAGGCCAACCCACTCAGCCCACTTGGAGATGTTTACGTCTCCAGAGAGCCTTCACGCCCCTAACTAAATGAGACGGGAAGGCGGAGCCTGACGTTGTCACGTGGCTGCCCCTGCCCATCCGGTAAGGGGACCGCACTACTTCGCCCCTTGGCATCGGCGGAGGAATACGAAACGAAAGAGCTCACCGGAAGTGCAGTACTATTGCCCCCGGGAGACCGGCCAGGGCTGCTGGGCGACCCGGGTTGTCAAACCCACCCACCTGAAAATCTCTTAGCGGGATCTTGCCGGCGGAGAATGGTATCTCGAGCCCCCAAACCGCCGCCTTAGCGCGCGCTGCGAAAGGAAGTGTTCCCGTGACGACCAATCAGCAGCGAGAAGCCGTTTTAACGTCCCTCCCTCTGTCACCCCCTGCCCTTTAGTTTCGTCCCCCCCCCACCTTAGCAGTGCGTCTGCGCTGCGCGACCCTTCCAGGACGCCGTCCACCGCGCGCCCCGCTGGGAGTCCGGCGGCGACCCGCCTCCGCGACATGGCTGGCTCAGAGGCTGGTGAGTCTCGGCTCGGAGCCCCGGTGTGTGTGTGGACTGAAGCCCTTTAAGTCCCCGAACGTCCGTATACCTTCTATCTTGAGTTCTGTGGCTGGGCTCTCCAGATCTGGGCTGCCCGCGGGTTTGGTGACAGACACCCTGCCGTAGTGAGCGACTTCTGGGGATTTTTTAGCCCCGCTCTCGGTCAACTTGGAGGCCATCGATCGCGATTTTGGGTGTGGAGAGAAGGACCCCGTGGCGAGGCCCGCACCGCGCCTGCGACCTGGCTGCAAAAAGCGCAGTCAGAAAGCGACTTCCCGGGACTTGTATTTCTCCGGGGAATGCAGCCGCGGTCCGCGTGCTCTCTGGTTCTTGAACTGTGGGGCGCGAGGCCATGCCTGCATGGGCCCTGAACTTTTGGGGACCGGCAGTCTTAAGATCGGCTGATGCTCCTGCCAAAGTAGACTAGTGGATTTTTCTCCTCAGTGCCCTCTGGAGTTACCGGCTTTGTCTAGCAACCGCTTTTGAAAAGCGAGTGGGTTGGGTTGTCTGGGACGCTTTCATTCCTTTCCTCGGGACGGCGTTCGAACCACTTGTGGTTTAGTCAAAGCTGTGAGAAGAGGGCATGGGGAGAGGGAGATGACATGCCTTGAACACGCAGACATCGTTATTTCTAGAACATGCTGAATATATCAGAGTAAAAGGACTTTATCCTTAATAGCCAGTTAGATCAGAGATCAAATAGGTCAGTCTTTTTAAATTACCTTTGTTTGAGAAAGTTTTGAAATAACGTTGCTAATTCCTACCGTATCGGGTAGGGTGCAGTGGTACACAGGAAACTTAAACAGTGTTGGTAATGTGCTAGTTCTGAATTTAGAGGCGTTTTTATGTATTTTCTGTTTTATTTCTTATCCATTAAATGTAATTTTTTAAAAGATTTTATTTATTTATTTGACAGAGAGAGACACAGCGAGAGAGGGAACACAAGCAGGGGGAGTGGGAGAGGGAGAAGCAGGCTCCCAGCTGAGCAGGGAGCCCGATGCCGGGGCTCGATCCCAGGACTCTGGGATCATGACCCGAGCTGAAGGCAGACGCTTAAGGACTGAGCCACCCAAGTGCCCCCATTAAATGTAATTTTTAAAAAACAAATGTTACAGTATTGGTGTCATTGTTATAGTTTTTAACAGCCTAAGTTAATCACCACCTATTTGGGCACCAGAGAAATTCAGACTTCCACAAGATAATTGGGTAAAAACATGACTAACACTGTTGGGAATTTGAAGCAGCATCTACTAATTAGTGTCTGGTAACCTTAGACTATCGTTAACAAACTGTCTCGTTTATGACATATATTCCCGTTTACTTGTATGTTTTAAATAAAAACAGTTAGGTATGGCCCTATGGTAAAATAAGAAAGGAGGTAAAATAACAAGATTTTAGGTTGCAGTAGTGAAAGTTGGATTTGCAGCATAGTTTTGACTACATTAAATTTCTAGTACTCTGGAAGTCATCCTGAGAAATTAAATATTTTTAAAAATCGTGCCTCAGAGGGTTTTTGAACTTCTACAGTAATCAAATATTTTATCTTCTACATCATTCAATGTCTATCTTTGTGGGGGTTGACTTTTTCTAGTGCTATTTAAGGCTGATCTTTTTCCTTTCCTGACAGAGTGGATAACCATTGCCAATAACCTTCTTTTGAGATGTCATATACACTTAAGGATACGAGAACTAGAAGATTGTGATGCTAATGTTTTTATTGCTCTTTACCAATCCATTTTGGGAGAAAAGGTACCAGGTAAGGGTACTAAAAAGTGGAAGAATAGTGACTATATCTTAGGCCAGGAGTTTTGAGAGCCTTCAGTTAGATTTTATGGTATTTATAAAAGCTTGAATTTTTTTGTTTATATCTTATTTCTGTCTAACTACTGTATTCATTACCTTAAGTACCTTAATGAGACCCACACATAGTAACAGCCTTGGTCAAATCAGTTCAAGTGGTCTTGGTCATTTCTGTTTAATTATCCTAATACCTCATGAAAGTTACACATTTTCTGTAAATGTATCTTCAAAGGTTCTAAAAGTGAGTGAAACTTGGAAACTTGTTGGGTCTTGTTACTTAACCAGTATTAGGGATACGAATTGATGTTTAGCCTGCATCCCTGGTCAAGTATCTCAGAACCCTTACCCATAGATTCCTCGACTGTTTATGTAGCTTACAACCATTAAGTACTAGACTGTGTGTAGTCTCTGTTTTTTCCCATTGTTACCATGAGTTAGTGCCTTCATCACATGGAATAATGAAGATGGCCTCTACCTGGTATCTTTGATGCTAGTCTTAACCTTGAGTGCAGAGTCATATCGTTATCCCATCCGTCTTTTAAACTACTTTTTTCATCCTTCTCCAAAACATTCATCTTCCTCAATACCAGCGGAGAAATTCCAAATATAAGTTGATGTTAATATCTTTCCTTAGTTTGGTCTATATTGACCTTTTAAATCATTATGCCAGTAATTCCTACTAGACTGCTTTAACAAGACTTACAAGAACTCTCCTTTCATACCTGTTGTGGGTTTTTTTTTTTTTTTAAGGAAAGCAGCCCACAATAGTGGGTTAAAGTCTCAATGTATTGTTTCCCTTGAGTATTAACATCTCCTTGAATTTAGGGATCTCTTTATCTTTCTGTAGTATGGTGCTTATTGTAGAGCATGTTGATATGTATGTTGATTAAGTATTCAACTAATAAAGGTGCTATGTAGAAATCAGATTCTGATCAGATTCTGTTAGCTTTTTTTTTTTTTTTTTTAATTTTATTTATTCATTTGACACAGAGAGAGAGATTACAAGTAGGCAGAGAGGCAGGCAGAGAGAGAGGAGAGAGGAGGAAGCAGGCTCCCTGCTGAGCAGAGAGCCCGATGTGGGCCTCGATCCCAGGACCCTGGGATCATGACCTGAGCCGAAGGCAGCGGCTTTAACCCACTGAGCCACCCAGGCGCCCAGATTCTGTTAGCTTTTATCTTTATAAAAGCCTGTTCTGTTTGGGTGGAACTTGCTTTTGTAGCAGTTAACCTCACTTAGAAGCCTGGTCTAAGACCATGACAACTTGGACCCCCAGATGAAAAATTATGTAGCTTTTTTCCCACAGACCTCATAGCTATTCCCAGGAGTCAAGAGGATGAAGCTCACAATGTACAAGCAGTAATTGATTCACTGGCCTTGGATTATCTGCAAGTCAGTTTGTCTCACATAACAGGTTGGTATATACTTAACCATCAAATAATTTTATATTTTACTAAAATAATTTATTAGGTAGAACCCTATACATTGTTAGTTAACCAAATGAGTAAGCTTATAAAATAGACCAAATGGCAACACTGAGCCAAGACAATTGACTGGTAGAATTAAGGCACCCATCCTTGAGAGGTTTTTTTTTTAGGAAAGTCAAACATTTAGTTGTGATGGACCTGGGTCTGAGATGTGAGTATCCTAGCTGATCATTCGAAGTATGTTTTTCGTTGTTTTGTTATTTTTTTAAGTAGGCTCCATTCCCAGTGTGGAGCCCAGTGTGGGGCTTGAACTCATGACCCTGAGATCAAGACCTGAGCCAAGATGAAGAGTTGGATGCTCAGCCAACTGAGCTGCGTAGGTGCCCTGTTATTTAGTCATTTTAAAGTTAACATGCTACTTGTTTGTGGTAGGTAAAAATTAGCAACATCTAAATGTCCACCAAATAGGGACAGGTTAAGTAAGTTATGATTGCTCTGTATGCAGGATTACACTGCCACTGTGAAAGATTTTTGATGATGCTCATTATGTAAAATGTTCCATATTAATATGTGCAACAGTCTCCAATGTATATAGCGTCAGAAGAATGTGCATTTGATGATAATGTGCAGAGTATGGTGTTACTTGTAGAAAACAAAGGTGAGGAGAGGAAATATGCAGTTGGTTGCTTGCAGAAGGATTCTTTCAAAGTGTGTGCAGGAAACCTGTAATACTGATTGCTTGCAATAAAAGGAACTTCAGGGTTACAGGATGAGAGTGGGATGAGATTTCATTATATACCTTTTGCACTTTTGAATTTTACTTTTTGTTTTATTTCATTTTTGCAAGAGACAAAGAATGTGTGGGTGCAAATACAGGGGAGGGGCAGAGGGAGAGAGAATCTTAAGAACGCTCCACTCCCAGTGTGGAGCCGGACATGGGGCTTGATCTCAAAACCTGAGATCATGACCTGAGCCAAAATCAAGAGTTGGATGCTTAACTGACAGAGCCACCCAGGTACTCTGCACTTTTCGAATTTTAAATCCCATCAATATATGTCTATTCAAAGTAAAACTAAGTTGTGAACCTTTTTTTCCAAAATAAAGTATGTGATACTTGTATTTTAAAGCCAAACTTACCAAATGTATTTATAAATCCTTATATTTTACATAATAAAAAATGAGGATTATTCCAGTAAATTATTTCAGGCTAAGGAAGAGAGGGAATCTGTGGGTTTGAAATTATATTTGAATCACTAAGAGAAGGCTTACACTCTTGGTTTGTTCTTTGGCAGTTAAGAGAGGTAAATGTTAATCAGGATAGGTCGTTTATATCACTCAATTTAATACTGATTACAAACTTTTAGGAAAATACTCTTATCTTAAATTTTTGAGTGCAGTTCTCGGTGACTAAATGTGGTAAATTTGGGGATAATTCATTTTGAAGGATAATCCAAGGGTTTTCCTGTTCTTTTGTAATTTTGAACTGCTTTATCACTTCAATAGGGCAATTTCTGGTATTTGTGCTTTTAAAACCTATGTAACAAGGTCGTATTTGCGTATATAATTTTTTAACGCAGAGCTGCTCCTGACAACTCACACCCACCCCATGAAAAGTTGGAAAACTGCTTACCTCTCCGATATACTGGAAAGCATCTTTTTACTCCTTGGGTTCTGTTTAAAGCAATATCTCCTATACCACGAAGCACTGCATTCTGATAGGCGGTCTTAGTTGCTGGATTGCCAGAGGATGCTTCCCATCCTGGCAACTGAGAAGTTCTTGAGTATGCCCTTGGGGTATACTTGTGAGTCTTGTTAAGTCAGAAAAACATAAGGCTTAAGAATGAGATTTTTGTTTGCTTTAAACAGAAAAAAAAAAGGTCAAATGTTGTCCATCTGTACTAGTAGTGTTGTTGAACATCACATTTTGTTTTAGGTTTGTTTTGCATCATGAATGAAGTTTTGAATGGCTACATTCTCTCAAATACCAAATTTCCATTTTGCCTCTCCCTTTCTGGTTTGAACTTGTGAGAATGTAGGCATGATCTCCTAAAGGACAACCCAAGTGTCTTGAGTTAAATTCCGTCATTACCTGATGTTGATTAGAGTCCATTTTAGGTGACACTAAGCATGCCAAGTTTCAATGCATTTCTTGTATTTCAATTTAGTACTTAATAAAAATTTATTTATTATTTTTTTTAAAGATTTTATTTATTTGACAGAGAGAGATTACAAGTAGGCAGAGAGGCAGGCAGAGAGAGAGGAGGAAGCAGGCTCCCCGCTGAGCAGGAAGCCTGATGCGGGCCTCAATCCCAGGACCCTGAGATTATGACCTGAGCCGAAGGCAGAGGCTTTAACCCACTGAGCCACCCAGGTGCCCTAATAAAAATTTATTATGGGCCAGGTATTGTGCTAGGAATTGTTTAAAGATTAATTTCTGGGTGTAAAGTGGATGCAGTGGGAGATGAGACTGGAGAAGTGGGGGGTGAGGTGAGATTAAAAAGGGTTTCACATGCATGGACAGTTTTTTTAAGAAAATTTATTATTGGGGGCACCTGGGTGGCTCAGTGGGTTGAGCCTCTGCCTTCGGCTCAGGTCATGATCTCAGGGTCCTGGGATCGAGCCCTGCATTGGGCTCTCTGCTCGGTGGGGAGCCTGCTTCCCCCTCTCCCTTTGCCTGCCTCCTTGTGATCTCTCTCTCTGTCAAATAAATAAATAAATATCTTTTAAAAAATTTATTATTGATGTATTGTTGACTTACAAAGTTATAATTGGCTTCAGGTGTACAACATAGTGATCCAACAGTTCTGTATATTACACAGTACTCACTGTGATTAGTGTAATTACCATCTGTCACCATACAGTGCTAAATACAGTATTATTGACATTATTCCCTATGCCTTACTTTTTATCTCTGTGAATTGTTTTATAACTGAAAGTTACACAAACTGTATACAAAGTTATATAAATTGGAAATTTGTATGCATAGGCAATTTTTAATTAAGAAAATGACAAGATGCATACAAAATGAGCAAAGCTAACAAACAGAAAAAAATGAGGGATTCCTGATGAAAGTATCACAACAAGTTTGTTTTGTTTTTATATTATTCTGCTGCTATTATCTTCAGAACAAACCACCATCTAGAAGTAGGGTCTCACAATCTGAAACTGTGTTCTCTTCTGCCATTTTTTTTCACTAACTTAATAAAGTTCTGCTTAGATGCTTTATATTTTGGTATAAATGTTACTAGGGGATGTTTTCAAGACCACTTACTTTGTTTCTTGATAAAGGAAGGAATATGCCAATTATCAAAGGTTATATTCAAGGCTGCTTCTTTTGTTTCTTCAAATATAATCAGACATCAGAAAATTCATGTTTTGGGGCGCCTGGGTGGCTCAGTCAGTTAAGCATCTTCCTTCGACTCAGGTCATGATATTAGGGTCCTGGAATCGAGCCTGCATTGGGCTCCCTGTTCAGCAGGGAGTCTGCTCCTCCCTCTGCCCCCATCCTGCTTTTGTGCGCTCTCTCTCTCTCTCTCTCTCTCTCTCTCTCAAGTAAATAAATAAAATCTTTTTTTTTTAAGATTTTATTATTTATTTGACACAGAGAGAGAGATCAGATCACAGGTAGGCAGAGAGGCAGGCAGAGAAAGAGGAGGAAACAGGCTCCCCGCTGAGCAAGGAGCCCAATGCAGGCCTTGATCCCAGGACCCTGAGATCATGACCTGAGCTGAAGGCAGAGGCTTTAACCCACTGAGCCATCCAGGCGCCCTAAATAAAATCTTCTTTAAAAAAATCATGTTTTTAGTATTTATATTACTGTTTTTCCTGAGTTAGTTTATAATTCTTTTATCTTGAACAGTACATGGTGGTATATTCATTTCAAAATTATGAGGTTTTCAATTTTTGGTTAATATTTTTAATTAGCTCTTTATTCTGTGTTTAGGAGAAAATATAGTGAAAGGAGATAAAGAATCTATTAAGAATCTGCTAGAAATATTTGATGGGTTGCTGGAGTATCTTACAGAACACATCAGTGAGACATCTCATGAGAAAAGTAAGTTTAAAAATAGGAATTTGATTTGGTTTATAATCTACATTCTACATCCTGTCCCTTTTGCCTTTTTTCTTTTTTCCTGTTTTTCTTCATAGGAATTGGAATCGCTAATGCATATACCTGATAAATTTAATCATAAATTAAATCTCAATTCTTACTATTCTAAGTGGTTGAGAAAAACTATCCTACACTATCACCATGTCCTTTGTCAACTTGGATATTGCTTATAAATTACTTTAAAGCTGGTCTATAATAGCTAAATTCTGGGGCGCCTGGGTGGCTCAGTGGGTTGGAGCCTCTGCTTTCGGCTCAGGTCATGATCTCAGGGTCCTGGGATCGAGGCCCGCGTCGGGCTCTCTGCTCAGCAGGGAGCCTGCTTCCCCCTCTCTCTCTGCCTGCCTCTCTGCCTCCTTGTGATCTCTCTCCCGCTGTGAAATAAATAAATAAATAAATAAACAAATAAATAAATAAATAAATAAATAAATAAATAAAAATAATAGCTAAATTCTGGCCAAAATTGCCTGTTATTCTATTATTGCACGAAATTACTGAGTCTATAATTTCCTTTGTCAGAACTGCTATTTTTGTTACAAATTTGGATTTTTGCTAAAGCATTAGCAGGAAAAATTGGTGTGTTTTCTGTCTTCAGCCTATGTTTAGGTTTGTGACAGCCTGAACATTTTAGTCTTCAAGTAATTCAGTTTCCCAAATTGTAGCAATTTGTTGTGTGAAATTTTTATTTTATGGTTTTTAATGATAATTAGAAAGATTAATAGTGTCATATTATTTCCAAAGGCTTATGGTTATTTAAAGTGGATCAGCAGTGTGTAAGAGCTATTTATAATCTTTGACTCAGTTTATCTCATTTCAAAAAATTTATCGTAAGGATGTATAATATAATATAAAAGAAAGGTGCTTAAAGGTCGTCACTTAAGTGTTATTGAAAAGGAAACAGAGAACGTATGTGTCTTAACGGTTTGAGATTGGTTGAGTAAATAATGCTCTGTGTCATGATTGGAGAAATATATGACCCATTTAAGAATGGATTTTTTACTCTCTTAAAGTGCTGTGCAGGGCTCCATCCCAGGACCTGAGATCATGACCTGAGCCGAAGGCAGAGGCTTTAACCCACTGAGCCACCCAGGCGCCCCGATTGCATGCCATGTTTATTGCTCTCAAAGAAACCTATTCTCAGGAAGACAGCCATAAATACTTAGTTCATAAATACATAGTCCCCCCAGATACGCAGTTTTACTTTCCGCAGTTTCAGTTACTCACAGTCAACCTCTGTCCAGAAGCAGATGATCCTCCTGACATATTGTCAGAAGGTCATAATAGCCTAATGCTGTATTGCAGTGCCTACATCATTCACTCACTCTTCTCATCATGTAGGTATTTTATCATAAGAAGGGTGAGTACAGTACAATAAGATATTTTGACAGAGAGACTACATTTTTGTAACTATTGTTGTAGTATATAGTTGTAATTGCTCTATTTTATTATTAGCTATTGTTATCTTAATGTGCCTAATTTAGAAGCTAAACTTTATCATAGGTATTTTACGTACAGGAAAAGGGGTATATATAGTGTTCAGTACTATCCATGGTTTCAGGCATTCTCTGGGAATCTTGGAACATATTCCCCATGGATAAGGGGGGACTACTTTACAATAAAAACATAGGAGAATTGGAGGAGAGTGAAAGACATGTGAAACTCACCTAATTCAAGGTTATCAGTAGGTATTTTTTTTTTATCAGTTGGTATTTAATGCTCTGTTACTGTTTAGTCATTTTAGCAAGATTAAGAGGTAGAAAACCACTGTTAGGTGGCGATTAATTTGAAATTTTACACTGACAGCAGCAATTTTTATAATATAGTGCTTGGTTGTAAATAGGGGAGGGACGAAAATGGCTTGGCCATGGATAAGGCAGTGGTGATGGAGAGAGGAGCACAGAACCGAGAGATACTTACATGTGAGTCTGGTAATAGTGAAGTCCTAAGGCAGGGTGTAAGAAGGGCTATTTCAAGGGGAGGTCAGTAGATTGTGGTGAACTTAGGGCTGCTAGGAGGGAGTTGCACAGATGGGGCCTCCGTGTGTGGTAGTACCTGAGTTAAGCAGTGTTTTCTAAAAGTCTGATTCTCACCTTTGCAGGTCCAATTTGATATGGCAATATTACCTAGAGCTGAGCAGATTCTTCAAAATCCCAGTTAATAATGGGAAGTAAATCTTTATTATCATGAGTCACATCAGGTATACAGAGCAGCTTTTTCCTGTTACCTGAGCTAGCATTATCATTTACTTAACTGAAGGACAAAGGATTTGAAAGGAGACCTTGAGTCAGTGCTGCATTATGCCCCTCATTGTTTGAAGCTCTCGAAGCCTCAGTTTTCTCACCTGAAATTGAAATTCTTTCATTCCCGTTGTGAAGGTTGAATAAGTAGCTATGCATAGTTTTAACACCAAGCCAAGCTTAGAGTAAATGCACAATGAATGTTAACTAATGTTACTAAATGTTGCTTGTTGAATACAGAAATAGAAAAAAATGAAGGTGGATGTTTGAACAAGGTATCTGTAGAAATGGCTGGGAATATCCATAAATCTGGATCATAGGAGGTTCACCCACATACCTCCTGAAATCACTTTGCTAGTGAGTTGCTGCCACTGGTGAAAGTGTATTCCCCAGATATGTTGGGGTAGAAGAAAAGAGTGATCATCTTAAGGAAAACTCCATCCAAGCCTTGAAGTAGTCTGACTCTTAGTTCAGGGAGAGTGCTAGTCTTGGAGCCTGAGGTAGGCTAACACAGTCATATTCTAAAGCCACGCCCTAGTCCTCTGACCTCAGACATTCCTTATAGATAGGAAGGTGTTTATAAACAATAGAAAATGAACCTACTACCTAGCTTAAAAAATAAAATGCTGCTGATACAACTGCATACCTTGCTTTTAAAGAAACAACTTTTGTTGTTTCTTTGTTACCCAAGTAATATGCTTATCACAGGTGATGATTTGGTTCTTTCTAATTTCATGTTCACAAGAGCCCAGGAGCCCAGTTTACCAGAAGAGGATGAGGGTGCCTTACTATTCTTACCCCTACCTACCCCTGTATAAAAATAGCATTATTAATTTGGGGGGTTTTGATACTGTTTTGTCTATTCTAAACAGGTGAAACTGGACAGAGTTTTAAAGAATACCATCAAGAAGAACTTTTGGAAGAGCCGGAAAGTACTGAGGAATCCAAGTCATCATGGAAAAGGGTTTCTTTTGAGAGGTAGTGCTCAATGTCTATGAATTTAATCATAGCAAGTTACGCTTTTTCCTCCTACTAAGAATTGAAATGGCACACAATATACCAGAATGGCAGCAAAAAGCAAAAGAAAACAAAAAACTAGTGTGAAAATTTTACTACCTTCTCATATTTTAAATTTTCCTGAGGGAGTTTTAAGAACCATGAGTTGTATTTACTTAATGCTCAGTATTAAGCACCTACTTTTTTTAAATTTTTCCCTAGGTCATCAAAATAGTTTATATTCCTTATAGAAAACTTGGAAAGTACAGAGAAATAAAAAACAAGCAGAAAAAAAAGATAAACTCTACCATTCAAAACTGAATAAGTACTGTTGATGTTTTGTTATACTTTAGGTTTTTTTTACTGTCTTGGGGTTTTTTGGGGTTTAGTCATATTGTTTATATAATTTTTGTTTTTTGCATTTTAAAATTTTACACATCAGTAGTCTTCAAGTTGTTAAAATCTTTGTAATAATTTTTAATCACCATATAACAGCTCATTCATATGTGTGCTTCATAATTGGCTAAACCACTCCTCTAAAGTGGAAGTGGCTGTTCCTGGTTTGTTTTTTTTATGGTTTTTAAAAATGTGATACATACTTTTATTTATTCCTTAAGCTATCTATTCTTTATTTATTCTTTAAGCTATTCTTTAAACTCATTCAAAGAGAATGAATGTTACAAGGCTATTAAGAGCAGTTGCTTTCCAAAAAGGCAGTGACGGTTTATACACTCACTGGCAGTATAAAATTATTGGGTTACTGCACCCTCATGAATCAGTATTGTTAACAAATATCAGAGTTTTAAAATTTCTGTGACTTTTATAGAAAAAATATAATGTCATTACAGATTTGATGGTAGTTCTAACTAGAGGTTGAATATGATGCTATGACTTTGTTTTAAACATCTGATTCTCCATTTTTTTATGGAGTTGCTCATGATTTGAAAATCACAGGCAGTGCTTTCCTGTTTCAGTATAGTACATTGTGGAAAACATGTCTTAAAGGATACCACCGTAAGATGACTTTTCTGACTTTATTTTTTACTTTTAGATTTTTTTTAAAAAAGTGCAAAAGTGAAACAACACAAGCATATTTAGTGCAAAATTAATACCCTAGCCAGACTGTACTCCCACACCCCTAGAGTATCCAGTGTTTATTGTTCTCTCTGTGTGTGGATTCTCCTGTGCATTTAATCCTTGACTCTTTCAACACAGTTATTTTCACTATACATAGTCAGAACAAAACAGACAAGCAGCAAGAAGTGATAAGCAGCAGAAGGGAGTGTCTTCCCCTTCTTCTGGACATAACAATGAACAGTCTGAATTACCCATAGGCAGCTGTTTGGAGGAGCTCTCAGGGACCTTCTCGGGAGGGGCCCTCTGTGGTTAGGCTGGGCCTCAAGTAAGTAAGGGAACTCTTTCAGGTACTCCTTGTCATCTGAGGCTTTGGGCCCCTCTTGGGATGGAGATGAAACAGAGTCCACCGGTGAAATAATTAGACTGGGAGACACGGCACACACCTTTTCTCTAAGAAGTAATGGTAAGTTGTTAGATGACAATTACTGTTACTCAACATATAACTATGAAAATATAAATAGTTATACTTAGGAATGTTTATAGTTGAGAGAAATAGAGCTATAACTGATAGAATTGAATTTCCAAGAGTATACTACCATTATCCTAAATATGAAGTTACCTGAAATCAGTCAAGTAGGAGTCACAGGCACACGGGCAAACAGGTAGATTTAAGTTTGTCAAGTAATATGTGGGACTTGATACTCTGGGAAGAGACTTCTGGATGCAACTTAATAGTCTGTTCACATTCAGATTGCCCCCTAAGTGTCCTTTCCTAAACTGGGTGACACAGTCTTTTCAATGGTTTCAACCAGCGAGTCTATATATCCAGTGGCAATTTTTCTTCTGGGCATCAGGTCACATTTCTAACAGTCTGCTGTTAGTACACAGTAAATCTGAATATCTTTTAGGCCCCTTTTGAGCCTCCCACCTTGCTGTCCTCCAACATTCCACTCCACTCCCTGTCCTGCCTACCTTGGTTGACATGCTCTTTTCTGGCATCATATTTTTTCTTCTGCTGGGGTGCTCTTCCTTCCTTTCTATTCCTGGCAGGTTCACCCTACAAAGCCCAGCCTCCCCCACGTCCCTCAGGTTCTAAGGTTCTGTATTTCTACAATGTGGCCCTGTCTTATTTTGGTAATAGCATTCCCACGTTGCATAGAACTTTGAGTATGTGTATTAGGTAAACTGAGTTTCAGGGACAGAAGCCACATCATATTCATTTAGCAGATATTTAGTGCCTTCTACATGCCAGGCAGTGGTGTTACAGAGGTAAACAAAATAGACACAAATCCCTTCCTTTATGGAGCTTACATTCTAGTTGTGTAGGCAGCCAATAAATAAATAAGTGAAATATATAGTAAAATCATTTATACTCATCTTAGTATTCCAAAACATTGCAAAACACCAGGCCCACAATAAGTTGCGGGGGGTTTTTTGTTTTTTTTGTTTTTTTAAAGATTTTATTTATTCATTTTGACACAGAGAGAGAGGTTACAAGTAGGCAGAGAGGCAGGCAGAGAGAGAGGAGAGAGGAGGAAGCAGGCTCCCTGCTGAGCAGAGAGCCCGATGCGGGCCTCGATCCCAGGACCCTGAGATCATGACCTGAGCCAAAGGCAGCGGCTTTAACCCACTGAGCCACCCAGGCGCCCAGTTGCTGGGGTTTTTTAATGGAAGAACAGGAATGCTAGAGAGGATCTAAGTATATTAAGTTGGGAATCAAGTGGCCAAATTCTCATCCAGACTCTGCTACTGGCTGTGTGACTTTGGACAAGGCCCTTGTTTTTCCTGAGCCTCGGTTTCTTAATGTGTTAAATCAGAAAATTTAACAAACCATCTCTGAAATCCCTTTCAGCTTAATACTTTTTATTCCAAAGAATAAATACTGAATCCCAAGGAATTAATGTTCAAAGAACTTAAGTCTGGAAGGTTAGAGGGTAGACCAAAGACATACTTGTTACTTGGAGGAGCAAAGTAAGGGAATGACGAGAGTCAAGTGTAGGTAATAATGTTTCTAGAAAGAAGAGAGTCAGATGGATTGACAGAAGGTGGAAGGGATGGTGATTTTAGAAACGGTGTTCTGTGATAGCAACTGCCACATGGAAGGGTTGCATCTGTAGAAAGTTAATTGTTTTCAAATTTCAACTATTCAGATTATAATGCAGGTAAGGCAAAGGGGAAAGGTTGGAAAAAAAGCTAGGATAAAGTGTTGGGGTTAGATGTCATAAAAGGCTATGGTAACTTCCTCTTATATTTGGATTTAAGTTATCAGATAACTGTCATCGTATACATTCATGGCCGTCTAATTTAGGCTTCAATTCCTGGATATGAATCTTTTTTTTAATTGAGGTATAATTGACATGTCACATTATTAGTTTCAGATGTAGAACCTAATGATTTTATGTTTACGTATATTGTGAAGTGATCATCACAAAGGTCTAGTTAACATTTGTCACCGGAAGTAGTTGAAATTTTTTTTTTTGTGATGACAACTTTTAAGATCTGTCCTCTTTGTATACTATATTCCCCTTACTTATTTAACTGGAAATTTGTACCTTTTGACCTTTTTCTACCAAGGGCTGCCCCTTTTTTTTAATGAATTGTCATATACATTTATTGTATAGATATATAATTGAATTTTATTAATGCTTACAGTAGACAAGTTTAGAATCTTCCAGTAATAAACAGTATGTCCTTAAAACAACCTAAAAATTATGGGGAAAGATTTGAGCATGTCATTTTCAGTCTGACAAAAGTTCCAGGAAAAATTTCATCAAAAAAAAAAGAGCATACGGACCCAGGTAAAAGTGAATTAACCTGGGGTCAAGCTGATGATGACAAATTCAGTTTGGGTAGTAGAGAAACTGTGCACCATGTTAATGAATTTTGAACATTAGATCTCAGATTTGGCTATTCTCACCACAAGTGTAACTACCATCTGTCTTCATACATTATTATAATACCATTGACTATATTCCTTCTGTGGGTTTCATCCCTGTGACTTATTCATTCCCTAACTGGAAGCCTGTGTACCTCTCATCTCACTCCACTTTACCCATTTACACATTCTCCCTACTTCCTCTTGTATAGAAACCGTCCGTTCTCTGTATTTGTAGATCTGTTTCTTCTTCTTTTTGTTGTTGTTCATTTGCTTTGTTTTTTAGATTCCATATGTAAGTGAAATTGTACTTGTCGTTCTCTGACTTCACATAATACTAAGTCTGTCCATGTTGTAAATGGCAAGGTCTCATTCTTTTTTATGATGAACTAATATTCGTGTGTGTGTGTGTATGCACGTATACACCACATCTTCTTTATCCCTTCACTTATCAGTGGACAGTTAGGTTATTTCCATATCTTGGCTATTTTAAGGACTGCAGTAAGTAGGAATGCATATATCTTTTCAAGTTAGTGCTTTTTTCTTTGGGTAAATGCACAGTAGTGGAATTACTGGATCATGTGGTATTCCTATTTTTACTTTTTTGAGGAACCTTCATACTGTTTTCCATAGTGGCTCTACCAATTTCCATTTCCACCAGCAGTGCACAAGAGTTCCTTTCTCTTCACATCTTTGTCAGTGCTCATTATTTCTTGCTTTCTCAGTCTAGCCATTCTGACGGTTATAAAGTGATATCGCGTTGTGATTTTGATTTGTGTTTCCCTTGATGATTAGTGATGTTGAGCACCTTTTCTTGTGTCTGTCAGCCGTCCGTATGTTTTCTTTGGGAAAACATCTATTCAGGTCCTGTGCCCATTTTTTATCTGGGTTTTTCTGGTGTGTTGAGTTATATCAGTTTTTTATACATTTTGGGTATTAATCCTTTATCAGACATATAATTTACAGATGTCTTCTCCTGTTCAGCAGTTTGCCTTTTCACTTTGTTGATTGTTTCCTTTGCTGTGCAGAAGCTTTGTATTTTGGTGTAGTCCCAATCATTTATTTTTGCTTTTGTTTCTCTTGCCTGAGGAGACCTGTCAGAAAAATGTTACTAAAGCTGATGTCAAAGAGATTACTTGCCTGTGTTTTCTTCTAGAAGTTTTATGATTTCGTGTCTCAAATTTAGTTGTGTAATCCATTTTGAGGTAATTTTTGCGTGGTGTGTTGAAGTACTCCAGTTTCATTCTTTTGCATGTAGCTGTCCACTTTCCTACATCATTTATTGAAGAGACTATTTTCCCATTGTATATTCTTACCTCCTTTGTTGTAGATTAATTGACTATATAAGCATGGGTTTATTTCTGGACTCTGTTCAGTTCTTTTGATCTTTGTGTCAATTTAGGTGGCACTTGTTTTTCTAAAGAAAAGTAATATGATGTAAATCTTTTCTTTTGATTTGTATTAGTGGTTCCAGATCTTCCTCTTTGGTAGTTATTAAAAGTAATGGGTAGTTTGAGCAATCAGACCAACACAGTTCAATAATTGTCATTCATGAGATTTTTATCCTCTGGGTACAAAACACTTGGTTTTTAGTATAATATTCAGCAAAAAAAAAAAATTGTACCTTTAATAATTTTCTTTTCTAGGTGCCGAAGGCCCTAATGAAATGCAGTCCAAAAAAGCCTCAGCTGTATCATATGAAGAAGTGTTGTGCCCTCCCTTATCTAGTTTTTTGTCCAAGAACAGGACATCCTTTGTTGAAGACAGTGAGTAGTAATGTGTTGTTAGTGAGTTAGAAACAATAGTTCCTGGGACACTTCTGTTGCTATTAGCCTTTTTACTTTTACTTTTACTTTTTACTTTTTACTTTTTTACTTTTGTTGCTCTATAATTTTATAATTCTGTTTGGTTTTACATGTTCATATTTGTAAATGTTTGCTATTAATTATGAGCTCTGATTTCTTTTTTTTTTTAAGATTTTATTTATTTATTTGTCAGAGAGAGAGAGAGAGCACAAGCAAGCAGAGTGGCAGGCAGAGTCAGAGAGAGACGCAGGCTCCCCATTGAGCAAGGAACCCGATGTGGGACTCGATCCCAGGACCCTGGGATCATGACCTGAGCTGGAGGCAGCCACTTAACTGACTGAGCCATCCAGGTGTCCCTGAGCTCTGATTTCTTAAAATGTTTTTTGATCGCATGTTTTACATCCACTGTTTTATTACAGCTTTTTCTCTTAAAGACTTTAGGACAATATAAGTCTAATACATTAGTGTATGAGTTGGTGGTCTTCAAATTATTAGGGAATGATAAAACACAGTAATTTGAAAAATATTCTCATTTCTTACTGTTCTGTCTGGGATTTTACTTAGTATTACATAAAATCATTGTTAATGGCTAACAAGTTTTATAACCTGTAGATGAACCATAATTTATGCGGTTATTCCTCAAGTCATTGAGGTTTTTAGTATCTATAGGTATGTGTATATATTAAATGATGTATTTCTTAGAGTTTTGTTTTAATGTCCACTTTATTTTTGCCAACTAGTGGAAATTCCTTCTGTGGATGTGATTCCAAGTGCTAGGAAGTTAGGGGAGCCTATTCGATCAGCTATTCCTTTACATCCACCCTACCACCCTTCAGAGCCTCGACCACCCTGTCCCATAGGAAAAGAATACTTGCGTTCAAGTCACATCTCCCCTGCCATGAATTCTCCTGGAGAGGGCACAGCATTTTCTGTGGTAAGTGGAAAAGCTTGCTTACAATTAGATAGAAGTCTATAGATTTAAGGAGGTGTCTGCTAGAATAGTAGTCAAGGATGCTCCACTTAATTTGAGCACTGTACTTCTGAAATTTCACCTCTGCATATACCTACATGTTCTTTAATACAGGATAAATGTATAAAAAGGAAAATATTAAGAGCTAACATGCATTTTGTGTTTATTTTGTGTCATGCACAGTTATAGGTATTTTCCAGGTATTGAATAATTTACTCCTCACAATAGCTGTGGGGTAGGTATGATTTTTATTTCCCATGGGAAAGCTGATACAAAGAGATTAAATATCTGTTCTCAGATCACACAGCAACTGTAGTCAGGATTTGAACTCAGTATTCTAGTTTCAGAACCCATATTCTATGTCCCTAGTTAAATCATTTAAACTTTTATAAGTAAAAGAAAGTATAGGGGCACCTGGGTGGCTCAGTTGGTAAGCACCTTCAGCTCAGGTCATGATCTCAGGGTCCTGGGATCGAGCTTCATGTCCAGCTCCCTGTTCAGTGGAGTCTGCTTCCCCCTTTCTCTCTCCCTCCCTCCCTCTGTCTCTGCCCCTGCTTGTGAATTCTCTCTCAAATAAATAAAATCTTAAAAAAAAAAAAAAAAAGTAGGGATGCCTGGGTCAGTTAAGTGTCTGCCTTCAGTTCAGGTCATGATCCCAGGGACCTAGGATGAGTCCTGCATCAGGCTTCTTGCTCAGCGGGGAGCCTGCTTCTCCCTCTGCCTGCCACAACCCCCTGCTTGTGCACACGCGCACGCTCTTGTCTCTCTCTCACCCTGACAAATAAATCTAAAAAAAAAAAAAAAAAGTATGAGGAACATTCATATTCCTGTTACACAGTGTAAACTGTTATTAATACCTTGGCCTATTTGCTTCCCCTCTTCTTTGAAAAAAAAATCCCTTTTTGTAAAGTAATCCTGTCCCTGTCCTCCTAGAAATGAACAGCTAGGGATATGCAAAAGGTGAATTTGTAAACAATGATACATTCGCATTATTAAAAATTCAAACGGTGCATAAAAAGTGCAAAGATGAAATAAACGTTAGCATTAGGTGCCATGATTCTTCTAAACATTCTGTGCATCTGTTCAGATAGGAGGGTGGATAGATAAAAGGGATCATAAGATAATGGTTACATTTGAGGGAATTTTAGGGGAGGATGGTAGACCTTCTGAGTTGCAGGTAATATTCTCTTTACTAACCTGAGTGGCATGTAAGTGGGGATACTCATTTTGAAATAATTCTTGAGCAGGACATTTAAACTTCAATAAAATGTTTTTTAAAATGTGATTGTATTATAGTTTTTACTTACTAAAAAGTATCTAATTTTACTTTAGTAGAAGAGAAAGATAAGTGAAATTGGAGAGACTCTTAAACATCAAATGTTTCTTCATAAGATTTTCTCTGAGACCTAAGAAATAAATTATTAAATGAGGTGCCTGGGTGGCTCACTGTGCCTTCAGTTCTGGTCATCATCTTGGGGTCCCGGGATCAAGCCCCACATCGGGCTCTACACTCAACGAGGAGTCTGCTTGGGAATTTCTCTCCCTTTCCCTCTTTCCCTCCACCACCACACCACCCCAAGCCCCTGCACACTTGCACCTGCTCTCTCTAAAATAAATAAATTTTTGAAGAAGGGATTGTTAAAAACGTTGAGTTTATATTCATATTTTAGAAGATTTTATCTTTTAACTGTTTCAATTTTGGATAGTTTCTGTTGACTTCTTAATACTAAAGAGAATGATTTTAATACCACTTGTGATTTGACCATTTTCTTCATCATCCAGGTATAGCCATAACTCCTACATTTTTGTATTTGAGAACACCTCACCTGCCTTTATATTTGAATGGCATTCTGACTCACAGTTTTTATCTGAGTACAAGTTTATAGACACTGCTCTTCCATTCCTTTGGTATGGAGGATCAAGAGAGTATTCTGACAACTTTATTTTTTTTGAGAGAGTGAGTGAGTATGAGCAGGGTGTGGAGGGAGAGGAGCAGAGAAAGAGGGAGAGAACATCTTAAGCAGGCCCCATACCCAGCATGGAACCTGAAGCGGGGGTCAGTCTCAGGACTTTGAGATGATCTGAGCCAAAATCAAGAGTCAGACACTTAACCAACTGAACCACCCAGGTTATCCTGACAAATGTGTTTTTAAAAAAATAAAACGAGTGCCTGGCTGGCTCAGCTGGAAGAGCATGCAACTCTTGATCTCAGGGTCGTGAGTTTGAGCCCTGCATCAGGCTCAAATGTTGGGTGTAGAGATTACTTAAATAAGTGAAAAACTTAAAAAAAAAAAAAGGTTAAACATGGAGAATAAAGGGACTGAGCTTTGTGCCACAGGTCCTTCCTTTTCCTCCCACCCAAGATGTTTTTATGTGCCATCTTTTGTAGCTTTTTCAAATCAACTCTCTTTTGTTTTTAATAGGAATCAGATAATAAAGTTCTCTTAACTTCTAAGTTGCCTAAAGATAGCAAACAGGAAATGTGTTCAGCTCAGATCCAAGGCCTTAGGACAAGGAAGTTTCCCAAAGGAAAAAGGTAACATTATTGCAGTCTGTTTTCAGTCTCTTTGCAAAGGGATTTAAAGAAAGGACTAAACTCTCCAGACTTAGCTCTGAAGACCAGTATGAAATATTTGTTAAAGCATGCATTATAAGCACACTTGGCTACTTAAATGTCACATGGTCACTTTATTACAGATATGAAAACAGACCTGCAGTCTCATCCTGGGATTCAGCCGTCTCCCAGAGGCCAAGAAAGAGGTTAACAGAACAAGAATTACATTCAGTTTCTGAGAAACTCTCTCAACGGCTTTCTGAACTAGATTGGGCAAGTCTTGTTTTTTTACCTATATTGCGATTGCCATAGTTGGTGAATATTTAAGTGATCTTCTAATTGTGAAGATGAAAGCTAGGCTAAGGTCCTAAAATTAATTGTGTCTTAGTTACTGTGAAAATGTTCCATAAATCAGGCAGGTAGGACACAGGATGAGAAGTCATCTCTTACTTAGCCTTTCATGATATAACCAATTTTGGTATGGATATATCCTGATTTTTACTGAATTCTGATGAAAACCAACCATTTTAAGTGCTTACATTAAAATCTTTATTTTAGATACACCTAAGACAGATTTAGTATAATGTTAGATCTCATGATCCTCACAACATCCAGTATTACAACTTGGGGGTATCACTGAATAAATGTATTAAATCCTTATGTGATTTACTCTAAAGTTTATTGAAACTGAATAGTCCATAGCACTGATATACACCCTTCAGAAACTAAATATGCATAAGCATCTGAAAGTTATTAGTGCCTAATTATGAGAAGAAGCTTTTTAAAGATTCTTTTTCCAACTTGCATTCTGCTGAAATCGATGAAAGATGCTGAAAAGTATTTTCTCGATAGATGTTAAAAAGTGCCCTGGGTGATCGAATTAAAGAAAAAACTGACTATGAAGAAGACGGTATTGAAAACGAAGAGATGGAGAGTAGGAAGGATGATGAAACCCTGTCTCAGCACAGTGACAGCATCATGGAGTATGGGCCGAAAAAGCAAAGGCCAGGTACTTATCCCAGAGAAGCCAGGATAAGGATGTCCGAGGAATCCATTTAGGGACCCATTTGCTTATGAGTGACTTATTTTAAATATTTCAGAAATATATAAAAGGAGCAAAAATAATACCTATATCTTCACCATCTAAAGGCATATGCTAATAATTATATATGCTTTACACCATTTGTGTTTAAAAATAAGTTGAAATCCCCTCTGTCCTCCCCACAGTCCATTTTTCCCCTCCTTCAAAGATACAACTCTCTCAAAGTTTCTATCTTATCCCTGTTTTTATTTTTTATTGATTTTATTTTATTGAGAAACAACTGACATAGAACATTGTATTCACTGAAGGTGTACAGTATAATGACTTATTTATATATTGATTGATATTGATATAAATGATTACCACAGTAAGTTAACATTTATCACTTCACATAGTTATACATTTTTTTTCTTAAAACTTTCAAGATGGAATTTTTTGTAACGTTCAGATATGCAATATAGTAAATTATAGTCATCATGCTGGACATTATATCCCCAGAACTTATTTATCTTATAATTGAATGTTTGTACCTTTTGACCACCTTCACACTCACCTCTGGCAACTACCAATCTGTTCTCTGTATCTGTGAGTTTGGTTTTTTTAGATTGCACATATATATGAGGTCATACGTTATTTGTCTATTTCTGTCTGACTTATTTCAGTTAGCATAAGGCCCTCAAGGCTCATCCATATTGTCACAGATGGCAGTGTTTCCTTTTTTTTCTATAGCTGAGTAATATTCTTTTATGTGTTTCTTTTCTTTATCCATTTATCTATAGGAAGGCACTTAGGTTGTTTCTGTTTCTTGGCTATTGTAAATAATGGTGCAGTGAACATGGGGGTGCATGTGTCTTTCAGAGGTAGTGATTTCTTTTCACTTCTGGATACCCAGAAGTAGTATCACTGGGTCATTTGGTATTTCTAATATTTGGAGTAACCTCTGTACTATATTACATAGTGGCTGCACAAATTTACATTCCCCCTAACAGTATACAAGCGTTCCCTTTTCTCTCCATTCTCTCCAACTCTTGATATCTTTTTTTTTCTTTTTTTTCTCCTGATAGCTCTTATCTTTTTTTTTTTTTTAAGATTTTTTATTTGACAGAGTCACAGTGAGAGAGGGAACAGCGGCAGGGGGAGTGGGAGAGGGAGAAGCACGCTTCCCCACAGAGCAAGGAGCCAGGTGCAGGAGTCCATCCTAGGACCCTGGGATCATGACCTGAGCTGAAGGCAGACGCTTAAGGACTGAGCCACCCAGGGCTCAAATAAGAACCACCCCCTCTTATCTTTTTGATAATAGCCATTATTCTAAACCTGTAAGATGACATCATTGTGATTTTGATTTGCATTTCAATGAGGATTAGGGATGCTGAGCCCCTTTGTCTTGTACCTTTTGGCCCTTTGTAGGTCCTCTTGGGAAAACTACCCAGTTTCTCTGCCCATATTTTAATTGGATAGTTTTTTGGGTTTTTTGTTTTGTTTTGTTTTGTTTTTGTTATTGAGTGGTAGGAGTTCTTTATGTATTTTGGATATTAATACATCAGATATCTGATTTGCAGATAGTTCCCCTTTTCGGTAGGTTGCCTTTTCATTTTGATTGTTTCCTTTGCTGTGCAGAAGCTTGATACTGTCTCATTTGTTGATTTTTGCTTTTGTTGCCTTTGCTTTGGGCATCAAATCCAAAAAAATCATTGGCAAGACCAATGTCAGGTAGCTTAGCTGCTGTTTTCTTCTAGGAGTTTATGGTTTCAGGTCTTACATTCAGATCTTTAATTCATTTTGGTTGATTTTTGCATATGGTGTAAGATAGGTTATAGTTTCATTCTTTTGCATAAGGCTGTCCAGTTTTCCCATCCCCATTTTTTGAAGAGACTTTCGTTCCCCATTGTATATTCTTGGCTCACTTGTTGTCAGTTAATTGACCATATATGTGTGGGTTTATTTCTGGGGTCTGTATTCTGTTCCGTTGACCTGTGTGTCTTTTATGCCAGTACCATGTTGTTTTGACACTATAGCTTTGTAATACAGATTGAAATCAGAAAGTGTGATACTTCCAGCTTTGTTCTTTTTTACGATCACTTGGGTATTTGGGGTGTTCTGTGGTTCCATACCAATTTTGTGATTGTTCTCTTTCTGTGAAAATACCACTGGAATTTTGATAGGGATTACACTGAGTCCCGATGAATGTGGGTAGTCTGGGTATTTTAACAATATTAATTCTTTGAATCCTTGAGCATGGAATATCTTCCCATTTATTTGTGTCTTCTTTCATCAGTGTCTTATAGCTTTCAGTATATAGATCTTTTATTTCCTTGGTTAAATTTATTTGTAGGTATTTTATTCTTTTTTTAAATTACATTCAAGTATAGTTTACATATACAAGTGTTAATTACTTCAAGGTGTACAGTATAATGATTCAATAATAATAATGTAATAATGCTGTACATTTCTCAGTGCTTACCAAGATAAGTATACTCTTAATCTCCTTTATCTGTTTTACCCATCCTCCACACACCTTCCCTCTGGCAACCACCAGGTCTCTGTATTTAAGAGTCTGGTTTTTTGTCTCTTTTTTTTTTCTTTGTTTATAAATTCCACATATGGGTGAAATCATTTGTCTTTCTCTGATTTATTTAACTTAGCATTCTACTCTCTAGGTCATCCATGTTGTTGCAAATCAGAAGATTTCATTCTTTTTTATGGCTGAGTATCTTTTTTAAGCAATTGTAAATGGGATTGTTTTCTTAATTTCTCTTAGCATATAGTTCTTAGTATATAAAAAGCAACTGATTTTTGTATACTGATTTTAATATCCTGCAACTTTACTGAATTCATTTATTCTAACAGTTTTTTGGGGTCTTTAGAGTTTTCTATAACTACTATAATGTCATCTGCAAATAGAGTTTTATTTTTTCCTCTTCAATTTCAATCCCTTTTAAGACTTTGTTTTTAAGTAATCTCTACACTCAACCTGGGGCTCAAACTCACAACCATTAGATCGAGTCAACACACTCCACAGCTGAGCCTGCCAGGTGCCCCTGAATACCTTTCATTTCTTTTTCTTTTTTACCTAATTGCTCTGGCTAGGACTTCCACTATTGTGTTGGATAAAAGTAGTAAGAGTAGGTAGGCATCCTTGTCATGTTCCTGAAATTAGAAGAAACACTTTCAGCTTTTCACCATTAAGCATAATGTTAGCTGTGGGCTTATCAAATACAGCCTTTATTATGTTGAGGTGTATTTCCTTTATACCCAGTTTGTTGAGAGTTTTTATCCTAAATGGATGCTGATTTTGTTAAATCCTTTCTCTGCCTCTGTTGAGATGATCATATTTTTATCCTTCATTTTGTTAATGTGGTAAGTTACATTGATTTGTGGATGTTGAACCATCTTTGCATTGGAATCCACTTCATCGTGGTGTGTGATCCTTTCACTATATGGTTGAATTCAAGGGAGCTTCGGTGGCTTAGTTGGTTAAGTGTCTAACTTTTGGTTTGGGCTCGGGTCATGATCTCAGGGTAATGAGATCAAGCCTGGCATTGGGCTCCATGCTCTGCAGAGTCTGCTTCTCTCCTTCTGGCCCTCCCCCTGTTCATGCACATACACATACTTTCTCTAAAATAAATAAATTTTTAAATATATATATACATAAACACACACACGTACACATACAGTTGAATTCATTTGCTAATATTTTGTTGAGGATTTTTGTATCTGTGTTCATCCATATTTATTTTGCATCAATTGTCATCATTATGTCTGTAATTCTGTTGTAGTGTCCTGTCTAGTTTTGGTATCAGGGTAATGCTCGCCTTCTAAAATGAGTTTGGATTTGAAGCTATTCCCTCCTCTTCTGTTTTTTGGAAGAATTTGAGAAGGATTGGTATTAATTCTTCTTTAGATGTTTGGTAGAATTTACCAGTGAAGCTGTCTGGTCCTGGACATTTGTTTGTTGGGTAGTTTTTGATTACTAATGTAATCTTACTTGTAATTAGACTGTTCAGATTTCTTTCTTCATGATTAACTCTTGGCAGGTTTGACGTTTTTAGGAATTAACCTATTTCTTATAGGTTGTCCAATTTGTTGGCATAAAATTGTTCATAGTAGTTTATGATCCTCTGTATTTCTGTGGTATTAATTATAATGTCTCCTTTTTCATTTCTAATTTTACTTATTTGAGTAAAATTTTTCCTTGGTTAAGTCTAGCTAAAGCTTTATTTCTGTCTTTTAAAAACCAACTGTTAGTTTCATTTATCTTTTCCCCCTTTTTTGGTGTCTGTTTCACTTATTTCTGTTCTGATCATTGTCATTTCCTTTCTTCTAACTTTGGGCTTCTTTTGCTTTTTTTTTTCCTAGTTCCCTTAAGGAGTAAAGTTAGGTTTTTTAAGATCTTATTTCCCTTTTTTTCTCACAATTATATTGAGATACAGTTGATATACAGCACTGAGCACTGTGAATGTGTACTGTACGATGACTAGATTTACATAGCTTGTGAAATGATTACCAACAACTAATTAACATTCATCATCTCCTATATATACAAGAAAAAGCAAAAGTTTTTTTTCCCTTGTGTTGAGAACTCTAAGGATCTACCATAACTTTCAAATATACTACTCGGCAGAGTTAACTGTAGTCATCATGTTGTACAGTATATTCCCAGTACTCATTTATCTTATAACTGAAATTTTTTACCTTTTGACCACCTTCATCAAATTCCTCCCTTCACCTGCCTTTGGTAACCAGAAATCCAATCTTTTCTTCTATGAGTTTGGTCCTTTTTTTTTTTTTTTTTTTAAGATTCCACATATAAGTGGTTTCTTTTTTTCTTTTAGATCCTACATATAAGTGAGATGATATAGTAATTTTCTCAAGGTCCTTATCCATGTTGTCACAAATGACAAATTCTCTTCCTTTTTATGACTAAATAATTCACCCATCATTAGACACTTAATGTTTCTATGTCTTGGGTATTGTAAATACTGCTATGAGCACAGGATAGCAGATAATCTGTTCCACAGCGTTTTTGTTTTCCTTGAACATATTCCCGGAGATTAAATTTGCTACATCGTATGATAAATTATATTTAATTTTTTTAGTAACTTCCAGACTGTTGTCTGTAGTAGTTATACCAATTTACATTTCTGCCAGCAGTGCACAAGGGTTCCCTTTATTCCATATCCTCTTCAACGCTTGTTATTTCTAGTCTTTTGATGATAGCCATTCTAAAAGACATCAAGTGATATTTCATATAGTCTTAATTTGCATTTCTGTAATGATTAGTGATGTTGATCACAACAGTGTACCTGTTGGCCATTTGTAGATCTTTGGAAAAATGTCTATTTTGTTCCTCTGTCCATTTTTAAATTTGATTATTTGGCTTTTTTGCTATCGAGTTGTAGGAGTTCTTTATATATTTTGAACATTAACCCTTTATCAGATCTGTAATTTGCAAATATTTTTTTTCACATTCCAGAAGCTTTTTAGATTGATGTAGTCCCGCTAATTTTATTTTGTTGCTTGTAATTTAGGTGTCATTTATTCTTTCTTGTTTTCTAATGTATGCATTTATCACTTAGAATTGCTTTTGCTACATCCCATAGGTGTTTTTTTGTCTGTTTTTTTTTAAACAAGCAGATTTTGTTTTATTTTAGAGCAAGCTTATGTGAATAGGGGGTGGTGGGAGAGGGAAGGAGGGGAGAGAGAGAATTCCAAACAGGCTCCACACCCAACATGGAGCGCTAAGGCTCGGACCCACGACCCTGAAGTTGTGACCTGAGCTGAAATCAAAAGCTGGATGCTCAACTGACTGAGACACCCAGGTGCCCACTACATCCCATAGTTTTTGATATGTTCTATTTCCTTTTCCATCTGAAGATTTTTTTTAATTTCTCCTTTGATTTCTTCTTTGGCCTTCTAGTTGTTAAGTAGTATATTGTTTAATATATTTGTGAATTTCCCAGTTTTCTTCTTGTAATTGCTTTCTAATTTCATACCATTGTTTCAGAAAAGATGCTTGATATGATTTCAATTTTCTTAACTTTATTAAGACTTGTCTGGTGACCTAACGTATGATTGGTCCTGGAGAATGTTCCTGTATGCTTGAGAAGAATGTATATTCTGCTGCTTTGGGATGGAATGTTCTCTAAATGTCTATAAGTGCCTGTTAAATGTCATATTACTATTTCTCCTTTCTATCTTAGATTTGTTAATATTCACTTTACATATTTACATGTTCCTATGTTGAGTACATAAATACTTAGAAATGTTATATACTCTTTATGAATTATCCCTTTTATTGTTATATAATGATCTTTGTTTCTTGTTACAGTCTCTGTCTTAAAGTCTGTTTTGTCTGATAGAAGTATAGCTACCATAGCTTTCTTTTGGTTTGCATTTGTGTGAAATATCTACTTCAGTTTCAGGCTGTATGTGTCCTTAAAGTTTGAATCTCTTACAGTCAGCATGTAGTTGTGTCTGTTTTTTTATCCATTCAGTGGCTCTCTCTTTTGATTGGAAAATTTAGTCCATTTACTTTTAAAATAATTTTAAGTGTCAGCTTAGTATTGTTTTGTAATTCCTCGGTTCTCTTGCTTTCTTTGTGATTTGATGATTTCCTCTAGTGGTATGCTTAGGCTTCTTTATCTTTTGTGTATCTATTATAGGTTTTTGTATTATGGTTACCAAAAGCCTATATAAAACATCTTTTAGTATTCTAAGTTGATAACAACTTCAATTAGAATGCATACTAGAGTTCCACATTTTTACTCTTCCTGCTCCCATACGTAATTCTTAATGTCATAATTTACATCTTTTTATCTTGTGTATCCATTAACAAATTACTGTGATTTTTACTACTTTTGTCTTTTAACCTTCATGCTAGATTTATACATGATTTACCCGCCAGTTACGTTAGACTGACTTTTCTGAATTTAACTATATATAATTTGCCATTACCAGTGAGATTTGTACTTTCATATGCTTTCCTATTACTAAATAGCACCCTTTTATTTAAAAGAAGCATCTTAAAAAGTTCTTGTAAGGCTGTTCTAGTGTAAATGAACTCTGCTTCATCAGCCTTTGCTTATGTAGAAAACTATTTCTCCAGTTCCAAAGGACAATTGTGCTGAGTCAAATAGTTTTTCTTGGCAGTTTTTCTCTTTCAGCACTTTGAATATATTTTGCTATTCCCTTCGGACCTGAAAAGCTTCACCTGAAAAATCTAAGGATAGTGTTATGGGGGTTCCCTTGTACATAACAAGTTGTTTTCTCTTGTTGCTTAAAAGATTCTTTCAAAAAAAAAAAAAAACTCTCAAATTAAATTTGACAGTTTATTTATAATGTATGTTAGTGTGGGGTCTTTGGATTCACCTTATTTGAAAGTATCTGGGCTTCCTGGATCTGGATGTCTTGTTTCCTTTACCCAGGTTAGGGGAGTTTCCAGCCGTTATTTCTTTGAATTGGCTTTCTGGCCTTTTTCTCTCTCTTCTCCTACTGGGACCCTTATACTGTGAATATTGGTCCACTTGCTGGTGTCCTACAAATCCCTTAAGCTATCTTCACTCTTTTTAATTCATGTTTATTTTTGCTGCTCTGTTTAGGTAAGTTCCACGGTCTTTGAGTTTGCTAATCCTTTCTTCTGCTTCATCTAGTCTGTTGATCCCTGTATTGAATTTTTCAATTTAGTTATTATATTTTTTAATTATGTGACTGTTTGATACTTTCTTATAGTTTCTCTTTGTTGAGATTCTCACTTTGTGCACAAATTGTTCTCCTGATCTTGGTATGAGCATCTTTATGACCACCATTTTTAAGTTTTCATCAAGTAAAGTCCTTGTCTCTGTTTTATTAAGGTCTATGTGAGTTTATCTCATTCTTTTGTTTAGAACATATTCTTCTTTTTCTTCATTTTCCTGTCTCTGTTGGCCTCTGTGCACTAAGTAAAACAGCCGCCTCTCCCAGTCTTAAGGAGTAGGGCCTGTCCCTAGCTCTTCGGTGTCTCAAACCTTTGTCATTGTCCAAACTGCCTTCTTTGTTTTTAATGGCTCCCAACAGATGAGGGTGTGCCAAGGCCCATTTCACTGTAGGTTTCTTTCTCATTCATTTGAGGTGTAGGAGTCATTCAGCTAGTTTCTGGATTCCTTTCTGAGGGAGTTATTCCATATGTAGCTGTAGATTCAGTGCGTCTGTGGGAGGAGATGCATTCAGGATCTATATTGCCATCTTAAATTGGAATCTTATTCCTGTTTTTATACTGGTAATAGCTCTTATTTACTTATGATATTTTATGTTTTTAAATTTAGAAAGATACTTTATTATTCTGCAACTTTTTTGTTATAGAAATCTGTTGATTTTTACAGATCCAGTTCATTTTTATTAAGTTCATAGACTGTACTCCGCTTGTATGAATATATATATCATCATTTCCTCTACTGCAGGACATACAAATTGTAAAAGCATAGTTATGAAAAGTAAAAACAATGAACAACCTGTAACATGGGCAGAAATTTCTCTAGAATCTTGGGCTACCTGGCTGGCTTAGTTGTAGAGCATGGTTGTGGGTTGTGAGTTCAAGCCCCATGTAGGGAGTAGAGCTTACTTAAAAAAAGTTTCTATAGGCTCTACATCTAGTAGAACTGCTTTTTACTCCAAAAATACTTTTTTTCTCTTGATTGTTTCATCTTTCTCCCCTTAAACTTTCCCAGTTGCTAGGTAAGCCTCATCTAGTAACCTACATTTCCCTTCTATACACATACACATCATATCCCATTTTGAAAACTCATTGCAAGTTAAAATGTTATTTTCATTGGATCGTCAATGAAAAGAATACATTATGGATGTAATAAGAGGTCATAAAAACATTTAAAATAAATTGTGCAAGTCAGTTTTTCTTAGTATCTTACTTTTTTATAATTTATATATTTATTTTAGAGAGCAGGCAAGCATGTGAGGGAAAGGGTAGAGGGAGAGGGGGAGAGAGCATCTCAAGCAGACTCCCCACTGAGCCTGGAGCAGGACACCTGCTGATCTTATGACCCTGAGATCCTGACCTGAGCCAAAACCAAAAGTCCAAGTGACTGAACCACCCAAATGCCCCAATCTTTTTTTTTTTTTCTAATTAAGTAATCTCAATGCCCAACATGGGGCTCAAACTCATGACCCCAAGATCAAGAGTTGCATACTCCACTGACTGAGCCAGCCAGGCGCCCCCTTAATATCTTACATTTGAAGTGAATTTGAAAGATTTGAATTAAAAGAGTGAAAAAAATAAAAGCTTAGGGAAATTTGAATTCTCTGGGAAGGTTTATCTATAAAGATATCAAACTAATTTCCTTAACCTTAGAATTATTCACTTTTTTGAAAAAGGCATGGAGTCCACCTCTATACCACTAGCAGATGCCCAAGTACAACTAAAAAGAGAGGGATATTAAAACGTTTATGAAGTGGCCTGTTAGATCTCTTAAGTAATGTGGAATTAGGGCTAACTTAACTATATAAGGAAAAATTAGGACTACTTAGAAAGTGCTGAATTATGTTAACTTTTTCTTCTAAACATGCTGTTTTATAAGGGTAAGATGTATATGTACTTACATCCTACCTCCTCAGGACCTAGGTAGATATAAAAGGATAGCAGACATATAGCTTGGATGGTTTAACATTTTCTTTCTCCACCACGGCTTCCTTCCACTTAATTCCCCATGTTCCATTTTCAATCTAAAGTTGAATATAGAACCTAAGTACTTTTTTGAGACTATATACATGTATTGGTCTAACTAAACATACAAATAAATACAAATTAGTTAGGGGCACCTGGGTGGCTCAGTTGGTTAAGTTTCTGCCTTCGGCTCAGGTCATGATCCCAGGGTCCTTGGATCAAGCTCCATGTCTGGCTCCCTGCTCAGCAGGGAGTCTGCTTCTCTCTCAGCCCCTTTCCCCACTCGTGCACATGCTCCCTCAAACTTTTTTTTTTTTTAAATACAAATTAGTTATAGGAAAGAGTACGTTTAACGCATTCACGGTCATTCTTCTTGGATTTGGTAAAAATCAAGTATTTGATTTCCAACCTTAACATTTCTGGCTCTACAGTAACTAACGGTACGTGTCTCTTCCATGTTGTAGGACCTTCCACGCATAGAAGGCCACCCTACAGATCTCATTCGCTCTCTCCATCTCCAGTTAACAAAAACACACAGTTCCATATGGAGAAAAAACGTCGGCGAAAGCCAAAAGAAACAGATATTCGCCAGTTCCAAGCAAAGGTACATCCCATCTTTTACTACAGTTCAGTATCAGGCAATACCGTGTACCCTCAACCAAATACTACAGTGAACGTACTGTTGATTAAAGGCTTCAAGTGCATTTAATATTTTTGAACTGAGTGGATGGTAGGAAGAGTATGTGACATAGCTTTTATGTCCCCCCCCACCTTTATGGAACATAAAATTTATACTTGTGATACTCTAAGAAAACTAAACTTGTCAGATATAACCCAGTACTCAATGGATTCAAAAAGAGTAGATCAGTGTGGGTTGATATTTTCAGAGAGTGCTTCAGAAAGAATGAGAATTGGAGATGGATTAAAAGTGATAGGCTAGTTGAGTTACAGGTAGGATTAAAGTGCCCAAGACAGGAATGAGAGGAGGTGGTTAAGATTCAACATGGAGAATGTATGATTACCAAGGAAGGCTTTCTGCTGTGGAATTGGGATTTTGAAAGGCACCATAAATTTAGAACACATACATTGTTTGCTATAGTATATTTTATGATAGTGAAAAACTGAAATTAATTCAGATGTCTTATAACAACATGTAACTTCAACTCAGCATGTAACTTCCATTCAGGGGACTGGGAAAATAATTATAAAATGAGAGAACAAAAAGTACACTTTTGGGGGGACAAAATTTTATGTCCCAATTACATGTCTGTTAAATAATGTATTTTTAGGATAGCAGGGGCCCAAAAGTAATTTAAAAAAAAAATGGAATGGCAGAATCTTAGGTTAATTTTTTTCCCTACATTTTCATTTTGTTTTTGCTTTTATTAACTGTAATGTCATATGGCTTTCTCTGCTCTAGGCACTAACTGAAGCATTTGAAAGGGAACTAAGAAGAAACAAAGTTCAAGAGAATATTGGATCCCTAGGAATAAATAAGGAGGAAACAGTGGGTAAAAGTCTCTACTGTAATAAATGCAACTTGATCAGATCAGTGGAAAGTACAGAGATCTTTTTTTTTTATTTAAAAAAAATTTTTTTTAAGGTTTTTGTCAGAGAAAGCAAACACAAGCAGGAAGAGGGAGAAGCAGACTCCCCGCCCAGCAAGGAGCCCCATGTGGGACTTGATCCGAGGACCCTGGGATCATGACCCAAGCTGAAGCAGATGCTTGGTACTAAAGGATACCCAAGCACTTTTCCTTCCTGCCCAAAACTTCCATCAGTTTTTAAGGGGTTCTGTTCGCCAGGGGTTTAAAAGATAGTTGAGGCTGACAGGTTAAAGGGGAGCGAGGAGATCCCACTTACTCTGTGCCTGGGTGGAAGAAGCCCAAAGCAGACATGTCCATTGCCTTTTCCAAAGGATGGTTACAGAAACTAAGTGAAAACAGGAAAAATGCTTGTGCTGGAATGTACATGAACAAAACAGGATATAAAATACAGTATGGTTACAATAAACATTATTTAAGAACCTTTCCATTTACATGGAAAAAGTTGTCAAAGAAGCCGGTACATCAAAACATTATTAGTGGTTGTATTTAGGGTGTGGGATTATGGTGACTCAAACTCAAAAAAGATTCAGTGCTTTTTAAAATTCCAAGGGGTGCCAGAAGCCAAAAGATGCTTTTAACTTAGATAAACACCTAACCACATTTTGGAAATTGGAAGTAAGGTGTTTGCAGATTAATTAGCTATTTTTGTCAATGTGTAATATTTAAGATAATGTATGAGAGAGTTATTAGACTTTTATTTCTATTCTGTTTTATGTCTGCTTCTAAGGAAAAAATATACAGAGAAGCTGTTCATAAAGGAACTCCAAAACGCAGTCAGCCCTGGAAGACTTACTCTAGAAAAACCACAACTCCAAGTCCAAGAGGTGGCTTGCCAAAGCCAAATAAAGCAGTTCCAAGTAAGAACCACAAAATTGTACTTAATGGAAAACTGGCATCCTTTGAAAGTGTGTGCTACATTCCAAGGACACAGCATTGAAAACTTAACATCCACCAGTTAGCTGGAGAAAGTTCCTCTTTTATCACTGCCATATGCTAGATTTTTATAAAGAGAGATAAAACTCGTAAATAAGGCATTTATTTAAAACTCTTAATACCTTCAGGAGGCCTATATATTGGTACCGGAGGCACAAATGGGCAGTACTACCTGCTGCTCCAGCTGTAGCTTCACTCTGCTCACTCACACTAGTTCCCTTTCTTTCTTTCTTTCTGAGAAGTTGGTAGAAACCAAGGGATGCTCCACAGCAAGCAGATGGCCCATCCAGCTCCTGCTATATATTGACAGTTGGTGCCAGTGTTAGAGTCTTGTTACAAGGAAAACGAGGTCATGTGAAATGCCAGGGTTGGATTTCAAACACTGCTGGCCTTCTAACTACATCCCATCAGACAGAGACTTTGCCTCCCAGTAGGGCTGAGAAGTGTCTGACCACATACACAGTGTCCACCCCAGTTGCTGAGTCAGCTGAGCAGTTAGGATGGACTTCACAAGAACAGCATGTCATCAATCAGAACTGTTGAGCTTATTTTCATCCTTCCTGGTAGTTGGTGTACTCAGATCAAAGAAGTGTGAAAGTTAGCGATATACTTTTAGATTTATTCTTTTCAGGATCAGAACTGCGTCACTTATAAAGCTTTGCTCTACCAGGAAAGTAGAAAGTAAGTGCTTATTAAAAGCTATCAGCAAGTCTCTCAGATTAAGGGGTTTTATGCTTATTTTGTTTTACCTTGCAGTGAAAGTAAATGAACACAGTCTCCTGCCTCTCATGCTGGAGCAGTTTCCATTTCTCTATGTTTCTGGCCAAACACTAAGCAAAATGTGGAAACAGCAAATTACACAGGTTGAACAGCTCAAAAAAGATGCATACAGAGAAAATCGATCAAAGAAGAAACTCCAGGATGAAGTAAGTTAACTGTCAATTACAAGCTTAGGAATATAAACCAGAAAGGGGAAGAGCTTATCCTTCAGAATTTAGTGAATAGCAATATTAACCTCCTTCCTTTCTGTCCCTCTTAAAGATAGAAGAAGCCTTAAAAAGGCATGACCTCCTTACTGCACTTGTCAAGAAAGAATATGAACATAACAAGAGACTGGTATGTTAAGAGCAAGTTGAGTATTACCATTTTGAGTTTATAAGTTATATTAATTACTTGTATTTATACAGCTGGGTAATAGACCCACAGACTTCTACCTTTAACACTTGCCTATGGAAACATCTGAGACTGTAACCAAAACTCATGAGTGGGAAAGGTGCTAAGTACTTTATGTACAGTTTAATTTGGTCTTTATAGTAACATAATGGAAATGTTTTCTCTGAGAATGCTGTTATGTTTGGTCCCACTGTACTCAGCAATGGGCAAGGTTGAGGTTTTAATTCAGGTCTGTCTCTACCTCCACAGCAGTCTTGAGGTACCAGGTGATTGTAAGCTGGTGCTTTTTGTCCTTTCTAAGCTCGTAAGTAGAGAACTGAGCTAGTTTATCACCCTCTCTTCTAATTTGGATTGAGAATTATACATAGCATAACATCTTCTGTTGAGTAGAATGGAGAGGACAGAGGTCAGAGACAGTATGCCAGAAGAAGGGATTTTAAAACTCTTGGTTGAGATAAGCAGTGAGAAGTATATTACTAAACAATTTTAGAGAAAGGGGAAGCCATCTGAAAATCTGCATTTGGTACTTTCGGGGAAAAGAAAACAAAGGACACCTTGAGGGCTTTGTGTATATTGACCTCATTTCATCTACAGTACTTTGTAGGATACTAATTTCCTTAGTTTTGACATAAATACTCTTGGTGTAACTTAAGCTTTTCTTGAAAGTCAGAGTGCCTTTACTCCTTTTAAGCTGGCATCTGGGTGTGGCTTAGGTGACCCTCAGGGGACATGGGGAGATGAGATGTGCAGTTCCACCAAGATCACCTGCAGCAGTTGGGGCTCACTGGGGCAGCCTTTCCAACCAGTGACAAACCTACCAAAGGCTGGAAGGCTTCTGGGGGCTGACAGTTTTTCAGAGTCTATGCCCATGTGGTAGGCCACTGGCCCCGCATGCCTGGCTTACTCCTCGAAGACCTCATGATGGGGTGTGGGGCAGCTAAGAATGCCAGTCTGTCTTCCTCTTGTCCTTACCTCTTTTTCACTTTCCCTTTCCCAGCAAGACTTCAAGGACCGCATTCATAGGCAGAAGTTGACACAGTCAAAGATAACAGAAAATCGGCAGCAGATTGTCCGTGCCCGAAAATACTATGATGATTACAGAGTTCAGTTGCGTGCAAAAATGATGCGAATGAGGACCAGGGAAGAAATGGTAAATACAGGTTTTTTTGCTTTTTTGTTTTTTTTTAAAGATTGATTGATTGATTTGAGAGAGAGAGAGAGGGTGAGGGAGTGAGCGGTGAAAGGGGCAGAGGGAGAGAGAATCTCAAGCCGACTTCCCACTGAACTAGGAGCACAACATGGGGCTCCACCTCAGGACCCTGAGATCATGACCTGAGCCAAAATCAGGAGTTGGATGCTAAACCCAACAGCCACCCAGGTGCCCTGTAAATATAGCTTTTTATGCAACCCTGTCAAAAGGGTGAATTTTATGTGTTAGCTTTTAGGACTACCTTCTTTGTGACTCCTGTACCAATGTGAATCCAAAACCCAAATGCAAGTCCTAAAGTGCTGGCTGTGAGAGTTTCATTATGTTACCTGCATGATACATCCCAGTCTACTCCCAGTCTCCAGTGCTCTCATTCCCTCTGACCTCCTGCATGTGTTGTCCAGTACAGTTGCTTTTAGGGGTTTGGGAACGTGTTAGAAGGAACAGGGATTTTAAAGTGTGACTAGATGACCTGGATTCCACATAAAACTGGAAAAGGAGTATAGGACAGATGTGCTGTGAAGTATTTCTCCACAGTATTTGTTCTCTCATCCTAATCAGGCTGAAATGCTTTTAATCTTTTGGGATTCCATACGGGCAGTAAATTACATCTCTAGAGTAAAACATTAAGGTAATTACAGTTAACTGAGCTACTACTGTCATCCTCATTTCTAGAGGATACTAAGGCTTTGAGAGGTTAAGTAACTTGACTAAGATAATACCGCTGACTAATGAATGCATGGCTATAAGGAAAGTGGGCATATCTAAATCCTTTCAGTAATTTTCTTTCCTTCAGCCCAGTTTTGTGATAACCACCTCACCCTCAGTTGTGCACATGTGTAAATGGACCATTTGTTTCTTCTCTGGCTGGGGTTCTTTCCCTATATATGTGGCTGCTTGATAATTGAAGAATTTTGGGAATACAGGAAAGGATGCTAAATCCCACTGGTCATTAAGGAAATAGAAATAAAAACCACAGGGCGCCTGGGTGGCTCAGTGGGTTAAAGCCGCTGCCTTCGGCTCAGGTCATGATCTCAGGGTCCTGGGATCGAGGCCCACATCGGGCTCTCTGCTCAGCAGGGAGCCTGCTTCCTCCTCTCTCAGTCTCTCTGCCTGCCTCTCTGCCTACCTGTAATCTCTCTCTCTGTGTCAAATAAATAAATAAAATCTTTTAAAAAAAAAAAAAGGCACCTGGGTGGCTCAGACGGTTAAGCCTCTGCCTTCAGCTCAGGTCACGATCTCAGGGTCCTGGGATCGAGGCCCGCAACAGGCTCCTGGCTCAAGCAGGAAGCCCGCTTCCTCCTCTCTCTCTGCCTGCCTCTCTGCCTACTTGTGATCTGATCTCTCTCTCTGTCAAATAAATAAATAAAATCTTAAAAAAAAAAAAAAAAAGAAATGAAAACCACAAATGGGAAACCACTCACTAAAATGGCTAAAAAGGGGGCAGCTGGGTGGCTCAGGTCATGATCTCAGGGTCCTGGTATCAAGCCCCGCATCGGGCTCTCTGCTCAGCAGGGAGCCTGCTTCCCTCTCCCTCTGCCTGCCTCTCTGCCTACTTGTGATCTTTCTCTCGTCAAATAAATAAATAAAATCTTTTAAAAAAATAAAAATAAAATGCCTAAAAAAAAAAAAGGTGTTGGCAAGGATATGGAGAAGTTGCAGCCCTCATGCAAAATTGGCAAAATGGTGCAACCAGTTTAGATCACAGTCTAGCAGATTGTCGAAAGGTTAACGTGGCTACTGTGACTCCGTAATTTCACTCCTAGGTGTATAGCCACACAAATAACCTATGTACAGTAACCTATAGCAGCTTTGTAATACGCAAAAAGAGGAAATAAACTCTTAAGGCCCATCAACTGATGGATAAACAAAATGTGGTATCATAGAATTATGTGGCAGTAAAAAGGAATGAAGTATTGATACCTGCTACAATATAGATGAACCTTGAAAACATGGTAAGTGAAAGAAACCAGATACAAAAGTCCACATATTTTATGATTATGAGAAATAATCCAGAATAGGCAAATTTAGAGCTATAGAAAATATATTAGTGGTTGCAGGGAGTGGCTGCTAATGGATATAGGGCTTCTTTCTGAAGTGATGATAATGATGGTTGCACAACTCTGAATATACAAAAATCTATTGAATTCTACCTCTTAAAATGAATTTTGTGGTATGTGGATTATATCTCAGTAAAGCTGTTATTTAAAACTGTGAAATACAATCAGTTTAGTTGGACAAAATGTTTCTATTTCTCTATGAAATTTCACCATAACTTTATTTTTCTAACTAAACAACAGATATTTAAGAAATTGTTTGAAGAAGGTTTACAAATTCAAAAGCAAAGATTACGAGACCTAAGAAACTATGCCAAAGAAAAACGAGCCGAACAAAAGATACAGCACCAGAATGAACTGGACTCAATGGAGAACTACTATAAAGACCAGGTGAGGGGCGCCTGGGTGGGGTGGCTCAGTAGGTTGGGCCTCTGCCTTCGGCTCAGGTCATGATCTCAGGATCCTGGGATCTAGTCCCGCATCAGGCTCTCTGCTCGGCAAGGAGTCTGCTTCCTCCTCTCTCTCTGCCTGCCTCTCAGCCTACTTGTGATCTCTCTCTGTGTCAAATAAATAAAATCTTTAAAAAAAAAAAAAAAAAAGACCAGGTGAGCTTACTGTTGCTGGTTCACATTCTAATGTGCTTAATCCTGACCACCTTGTGTCAAAAATCAGCTTACTCTGTTTAATAAAAAACCTCCACATATTAACTCAGCCTGTCACTACACTGGTTAGACTGATCATTCACGATAAGCTAGTATTTAGCCACAGTGCACTCACTCTCTCTTGCCCTCTTTCTATTAAAGAGTTGAAGTCTGTGAATATTATATATCTGAATTGTTAAATTTGGGCTACAGATAAACATTTGGATTTTTTCCCTCTCTATACACAGTTTTCGTTGCTGGCAGAAGCCATATCACAAGAACGTCAAGAACTCAAAGCCAGAGAGAAATCCCAGGCTCAGGTAATAATTAACAGGATAGAAATCATTAATTTACATTTTTAAGAACTAGAAAGCAACTGTTACTACATCTACGATCCAAAACATTGATCCTGTGGTTAATCCTGTAGGATTTATCCTGTGTTAACTTTACCTGTTAAGTCTCTGTAAAAGCCACTGCTAAATTATTAAAATTGCAGAAGCTTGAGAAGGTAAAGGAGGAATAAAAATGGACGGGGGCCTGGATGAATGTTGTGACTTAGCAGGATGACCCGAATTCTCTTTTAGACGTTGTATAAGGTGAAGAGGGAGCTGAGATCGAAGATGGAGAAGGAAATTCAACAACTGCAGCACATGATAACCCAGAACGACGACGACTCTTTCTTCCGGGAATTGGAAGCTGAGCGCTTCAGAGCTCGGCTTCATCTGGCTTCTTTTCAGTACAGTAAAAATCCCTTCCTCTGAGGCCCTATTTTATAAGTGGTTTCTGGAGGACTTGACTAGGACAGAGCTAGAACGGAGCCAGTAAACAGTCTAAAACAGGAGACTCATTTCTAAATGCCTTATATATCCCTTCCAGTACTTTTTATGACATAATTTTTTAAATAAAAATCATTTTCTCAAAGTATACCACTTCGAATTTATGACTTAAAAGGAGGAATAAAGGCGCACATTCATTGATCATAGTTGCACTAAAGTAATTAACAAGCTGGCTTGAGCAGCCAGCTCCTGAAGCCTAGTGGTGTGTGTAGTTCAGTAAAAATAAAAAATCTCAATTCACAGAAGCGCAAGAAGCGTGGGCTTGTCATCAGAGGTGGGAGCCGAAGTTAAATCTTTAAGATACTGTGTAGATGTGGGGAGATGTTTGATTTGGTGGCAGAAGATGAAAATGTGTGTATATCGTATATGGCTTCTCTTAGTTGGCAGAGGACAGCGTGAGAAGAGGCAAAGGATGGACAGGTGAGAAGGTGTAGGCCTCGAGGAGCACTAATGCTTGCAGATGGAAAGGAGGCACAGTGGACTTGAAGTAAACAAGTACACCAACCCTATTTCTGCTGTGGAGGAGCATGAAGGGGGAAAACACCAAAACCCAGCAGGGTGTGGCACCTTCCAAGGAAAGGGAGACTTCAGCTTTGGTGAAGGCCAAAAGCAGCTGAGGATATGGGGACTTATTTTGCTGATCAAAGCCAGAGAGTGGCATAGGGCACCAGGGAAGGACTGAAGGGGGAGAAGAGAGCCTCCTGTTAGGGTGTGTAGAGAATAGTATGGTGAGGAGCATATGAACATGTTTCATCTGGCATTTCAAGCCATTCAGACTATACTGCCCAGCTAATTTGATTGCTATGACCAATTTCTTCTTGTCTGAAAAAAACATTAAACTCGAACTGCCTTTAAAACTTTGCCCTCTGGAGAAGGAGAGAGAGGGAGGCAAACCATAAGAGATTCTTAACAACAGAAAACAAACTGAGGGTTGCTGGAGGGGAGGTGGGTGGGAGGATGGGCTAAATGGGTGAAGGGTATTTAAGGAGGGCACTTGCTATGTATGATGAGTCCTGGGTGTTATATGTGAGGAATCACTAAATTCTACTGAAACCAATATATCACTATATGTTAACTAGAATATAAATAAAAATTTGGAAGAAAAATAATTTTAAAGTAAAATAAAACTTTGCCCTCTGAAGAACAAAGCTGTAAGCATCATGCTCCCTGATTTCAAACTATATGACAAAGCTGTAATAATCAAAACAGTATGGTATCAGTGGAACGGAATAGAGGGCCCAGAAATAAACCTACACATATGTGATCAATTAACTTACAACAAGTGAGCCAAGAATATACAATAGGGAAAGGACAGTCTCTTCAACAAATAGTGTTGGGAAAACAGGACAGCCACATGGGAAAGATGACACTGAACCACCATCTTATGCACAACAATTAACTCCAAATGATTAAAAATTTGAATGTAAGACCTGAGACCGAAAAGCTCCTAGAGGAAGACATAAATGGTAAGTTCCTTGACATTGGTCTTAATAGTGATTTTTTGGATTTGATACCAAAAGTAAAAACAAGTGGGAGGGACTCCATCAAACTAAAAAGCTCCTGCATAACAAAGGAAACCATCAATGAAATGAAAAGGTAACCTATAGAATGGGGATAAAATATTAGCAAATGAGATACTAACAAGGGGTTAATAGCCAAGATAATAATATTAAGAATTCACTCACCTTGGGACACCTGAGTGGCTCAGGTGGTTTAAGCATCCAACTCTTGATTTTGGCTCAGGTCATAAGCTCAGGGTTGTGAGATTGATCCCTGTACCGGGCTCTGTGCTGGGCACGGAGCCTGCTTAAGATTCTCTCCCTCTTTCCCTCTTTGCCCTTCTCCCCACCTGTCCCCATCTCAAAAAAAAAAAAATAAATAATAACCTATCCAATTAAAAATTGGGCAGAGTAACTGAATAGACATTTTTCCAAAGATGACACACAAAGGACCAACAGGTACATTAAAAGGTCCTCAACATCACTGATCATCAGGGAAATATGAATCAAAACCACCTCGCACCTGTTAAAATGGCTATTATCAAAAAGAAGTGTTGAGAGGGTGGATAAAAGGGAGCCCCTTGTGCACTGTTTGAGGGAATGTTGGGGCAATCACAATGGAAAAAAATATGGAGGTTCCTCAAAAAATTAAAAGTAGATGGGGCATATGAGTGGCTCAGTCAAGTGTCTGACTTGGTTTCAGCTCCAGTATGATCTCAGGAAGACCCACATGGGTCTTCATGCTCAGTGGGGAGTCTGCTTGAGGATTTCTCTCTCCCTCTGTCCCTCCCCTGCTCACTCTAAAATAAGGCTTTAAAAAAAATCTTTAAAAAAACTTTTTAAAAAGAAAATTACTAGATGTCTCAGCAATGCCACTTCTGGGTATTTATCTCAAGAAAATGAAAACACTAATTTGAAAAGATATATGCACCCCCATGTTCATTGCAGCATTATTTACAATAGCCAAGATAAGAAAACTTAAGTATCCATAAGAAAACATGGTGTTTATATACAATGCAGTATTATTCAGCCATTAAAAAGAAGAAAAAAAAATACCATAAGGGTGCTGTGCTAAGGGAAGTATGTCAGAGAAAGACAAATACCAGTATCTCATATGTGGAATCAAAAAAACAAAATGGAGCTCAAAGATACAGAAAAAAGATCGGCAGTTGCTGGGGGGAAGAGGGTGGGGGGAATGGGCAAAATGGGTGAAAGGGGTCAAAAGGTACAAACTTTCAGTTATAAAATAGTCATAGGGTTGTAATGTACATGGTGTCTATAGTTCATAGTGTATTGCATATTTGAGAGTTGCTAATAGTGTTGATCTTAAAAGTTCTCATTGCAAGAAAAAAAATTTGTAACTATATATATGGTGATGGATGTTATACTAGATCTTACTGTGGTGCATACCAAACATCTATGCATACCAAATCATGAACTTGTACAACTGAAACTAATATGTCCGTTATACCTCAATTTTTAAAAAGAACTTTGTCCTTCTGGTCTCGACGGTTCTCCACCTTCTTGCCATGCCAGCATCATGTCTGGGAGAAGTGAGTGGTCTGAAAGGTTGAGTCTGGTGTGCATCTCCATCTTCAAGCCCAGTTCCTGTGCTAAAAGTCAGAACATTATTGACATTTGGGTGGGCAGGAAAAATATCCTAGAAGGGCCCCTCACCCACCCCATGGACTACTACAGCTTCCTCTCCACTTTTCACTTACAAAATGCTTCATGGGAGAGAAGTGGGGTTTACAACTCCTATTATAGACCAATTGTTAACCCAGATACATCACAGCCCAAATATCCACCAAAGTAGGTCACTCAGCAACAGTTGAGCATAGCACCTTGGAAATGTAGCCATTTCCAAGGCTACATTTGGAATGTTTGGAATGTTTGTGTTGATTATACAATCTGTATAAGATATATCTTATACAGATTGTATAATCAACACAAACATAAGGAAGAAGCTATATTCCTAGCAACTAGTACAGAGCCTGACACACAGTAGGAGCACAGTAGGTATTTGTTGAATGAACAAAAACAAGTCATAGGGCAAAGACCTAATAAAATGCAACTCTGAAATCTGGCTTGTCGGGGCACCTGACTGGCTCAGTCAGTAAGAGCATGTGACTTGATTTCTGGATTGTGAGTTTGAGGCCCATGATGGGTACAGAGATTACTTTAAATAAAAATACTAAAAAAAAAAAATAATAAGATTTAAACCTTGGGGTGCCTGGCAGGCTCAGAAGAGCATGTGACTTTCGATCTCGGAATTTTAGATTACTTAAAAAATCTCAGGGTGCCTGGGTGGCACAGTCGGTTAAGCATCCAACTCTTGGTTTTGGTTCAGGTCATGATCTCAGGATCATGAGATCAAGCCTCGCACTGGGCTCCATACTCAATGTGGAGTCTGCTCGGGATTCTTTATACCTTTTCCTCTTGCTCCTCTCCTCCATGCTCACCTCTTGCTCTAGTAAATCTTTTAAAAAGTAAAAAAATCTTTAAAAAATTAAAATCTGGCTTGTCTGGTTTGCTAAGAGTGTTAAAAAGCAGGAATGTAGGAGTGTAACCCTTTTTCCTGTATAATTACCTTTATCCTGTTACAAGGCTCTTGTTCTGTTGCACGAATCCTAACTGTAAGCATCTGTGACACACAGTATAAATAAATCCAGTGGGTACCAAGGTTAACCTACATTACAGCAAAGAGACAAACTTTTCAGGCCACCACAGAGCAGAAAAATGTAACATACGAAATCAAATTTTTGGGTAGTTCATAGATTATAAAAATACTAAAATCCTTAATATACTAACACTACAAATTTTAGGCAATAGCCAGTAAACACAGCAACATGAGACCAAGCAAAAAATATTTCAGAAGACTATAAAAAATGGAGAGCAAGCCCGTCCTCAGGGCTTTACTACGCGCTGCCCCCTCCCTGCACTTCCCCGGCATTCCTTTCCGCGCGGCCTGTGCCACAGGAGAGACTTGACACAGGCTGTGCTCTGGATGAAGAAACGTCACAGCCATTCCTTTTTTCACCATTTAGCTGGGCTTTCATCCACTATCATTTACAGAGTTGTGAATCATGGCCCCTAAAGTCTTGGTTTGTTGGAGAAACGTAACCGGCTCAACAGCAGGGAGCAGAGGCGGCCCCCCCCACTGCTTGGGCCACCAGAGCCTGAGGGACACCGTCCCGGCCAGCACGCCGCCCCAGGGAGCCCCCCAGGGAGCCCAAGCAGCCGCCATCCCCACATGGCCTCCCAGCAGCTGCCACCGGCCGACCAACCTGCTCTGCCCGGGGACAGAAGGGGCCGGAGCTCTCTGGGACTCTGCAGCGGGGTGAAGGCGACAACTGAGACAGGCACGTGAATCTTCGTAAACTTCTCACCTGATGGCTCACCTGCTGTCACTCTCAATAAAGCCAATCGTGAAGTTTAATCAAAACAGTTCATTATAAACTCAATATTCTTTAAAAACTTTGATGCTGTGACAGTGCAAACAGCATTTTATTGCTCAACTGCGGCATGGGCACATACATAGTTAATTTTTAAAAACCATTTATACAGATGTTATTGATAAAGCTCACGTAACAACTGAGTGAAAATACAAAGTATCAAAGCTAAAACACTCTGTAATAAATACAATACAATGAAAATGATAAAACTTTGTTTTTAAAGTCAGTTTGAGAGAAAGGAGAATATTACATGAAGTGAACTAATTACAGCTAGAAAGAAAACAACTCAGCATTTGGTACAATCATCACCCAAACCGAAGACCATCAGGCCCCACTGGCGCCCGCTGGCCGCTTGAATACAGACGCCAGGGGAGCAGCTCTAGCAAACTACAGATGACTGGAATTGTCTCTGACCCCCAGCAATGCAACCAGTTTGACACCCTGGAAGTTCAAAGCGGACTTAGTGTTGTGAAATAAAGCAAATTACATTGTACTTAAAAGAAAGGAATTTTGTGCTCTGAACCGTATATGCTAACAATTGAAAAAAAAGACAGTAAAAATAAAACCCATTCAGGGCAACAAACTATGTGCGAAAAAAAATGTACACTATACACAGCACTGTTAAAAAACTCTTTACACCAAGAAATTAGACCCTCTGAAACAGAACTCACCTCCGTACTGCATATGAGCGCTACAAATAATCACTGTTCGTAATTAAGCATTCATGATGGCGAGGCGGTGTATGGAAACGTGACATCACGTATCTGAAATAACACAACTAGAGGGAGGGATGAGAATGAACCCAGCTAAGATGGATGTGTGGAAATAAATATTCACATTACACATGAGGGGCAAGTCCCAGATTCAATGACACAGGGTTTTGTTTGCTTATTAGCACCTGTCTGGAAGTCATCAGGGAACATAATTTTGAAAATGAAATCTAAACCATGTCTTTCTAAATCATGTTGGTGATACCATAGACTGTTAGGGTAAATTTCTTTTAAAGCTCTATTAAGTCATTAATATAAAGTTAAAAAGGCACTCAAAAGCGATGGTATTAGCCTATTTCATTGTCGGTTATGACAGTAGCATTTATTACTGCATCTGTCAGTTACAACTTCTCTAAAGTGTTCATCATGTACTTACTTTTTGGAAGATTCTAAGAGTAGGCACAATTACATTGCACTAGTGCTTTAAATGATATAAGAGAGACGGACCTGCAACCAATAAGGTACTATTATCAAAACTGAAAGCTGATAAATAGTTTAGAAACCTCTTCTGTATATTTCAAGATTCTCTTAGAGGTCTACTAAGAATGCAGCAGGAAAACACAAAGTGTCTGGGAAGGAAAAGGTCAGCAGGAGCACATTACCACTGTACGGTAGGGCTGTGACTAGCTTGCATGCAGCAGTCCAATTTGACTGGACGAAATAAATTCAAATATTTAGAAACTACACAAGTAGTTCTTGACTTTTTTTTTAAAACAGGAAAATTTCCACTTCTTTTATATCCCTTCCCCCACTCCCCCNCTTACTTGGAATTCCAATACACAAAACAGAAAAATTGGGAGCTGCTCTGGTAAAAAGGGGCGGGGCGGGGGGGGAGTTAGAGGCTGCTGCTCAAATATCGACTAGGCCTTTCCTCTCCCTCTCTGTCCCTCCTCTCTTAGACCATTACTTCTGAGGCACCTCTGACAAATCCCTTGGCTCATGAACACAGACTGGAAATCAATCCATCAAACGAAAGAACACAAAGGCCTATTTACTTGATAATTAAGCTGCAAAATTTCAACAGAGCTATCTCATCAAAATTTGCCCTACTTGATTCACAACAGTGTAAGAAAAAAAATATATATGTATAGTGCAGATTTCTGAGAGTTGAATTTAAAAATCCATCCATGAGTTCAGAGTTTTTCAATCCCTTACTCCAGAATTTTGGTTGCCTTCTGGATTATGCAACATGCCACACACCTCGAAAGCTAAATCTGGGTATTTCAAAATCAGATGCTGATCAACACCAAGGGAACTGGGATTCCCTTACCTCCAAAATGAATTCTTCAGTTCTAAAGTAATTTATACCAGAGATTTAGAATCACTATTTCTTCAGTAATCCTACCCCCCCTGCCCTACCGCTCCTCACCCCTACCTTCATTTTATTAGGTAAAAACAGGATTTTCTAAACTGGCTGATTAACATTTTTCCTTTGTCATAATTTTAGCTCCTGAGCAGCTAAACAAAGATTCCGGATGGTCTACTTGATAGAAACTTAGACTGTAATTAAAACATAAATTAGGTGCACTTGTCATAGGAGACTTTGGTTTACAGAAATAGTATATATATTAAAGATAAGCTGACCCAGCAAAAGAATGAAAATCCCATCCCATCCACACAATCTGAGGAGCTATAAAAATGCAGTATTTCCATTTAAGATGAAAAGTAAATCCAAAATACCTGATCATATTCGTTCAAGATAAAAAATTAGGATTTTTTTTAAAAGTCTCTTAAAAACAAGGAGCCCCTGAATGCATCTTATTGTATCCAATAAGCTACTCAGTTTAGACTAAATGGTTGCATTAGGAATCTGACAACCAAAACCATGTGGCTGTATTCCAGGAAGTTTGTACTTGAAAAATATACAAAAGACTCACTTAGGCTAGGTTGAAACATATAATGCTTTTAAAATATAATGCTTTGCTATAGAAAAATGTAATTAAACGTGTAAATGGCTTAATTTTTTTAAAGATAATGATTCCTTTAGCCAATTGTTTACAAAGGTAGAATAATTCAAAATAATTTTATTTATTTTTTTACAAAGAGCAAGTACAGGAGCTAGTCAAAATCATGTATTCAATCAAAATGAAATGTGACGTGTACCGACGGCTGAAGTTGTCTTGATGTTTGAGAGACTTGAAATCTGTGGAGCGATTTGAATAGATTAGCTTTTATAAAAATAGTAGTAGTCTTTAAGTGTAGAATACTGCCTAACTCTGGAAATGTAGGAAAAGTCAGCATTCTTTAGGTTCAAGATATTAATTTTAAATAGCAGCTGAGTGTGGCCTCATGGCAAAGCATAAAGACCTTTTTTTTCCTTGAAAAGGAATTTCAAAATTGTCCTTTCCCCTCACAGTGTCCTAAAAAAATTTTTAAGGGGGGGGGGCATTTTCCTGTATTTTCGCATTCCGCGAAACTTTGCTGAAAGGAGGCTGGCGGTCGGGGTATAAATAGAGTCCTGGGGAAATCCTTGAAGTCTGTCATTCCACAGCAAACCCACACGTTTCTTCGATGGCTGTTAGCAGCTTTTCATATAACTTTTCATAGCTTTCATAGGGCGGAATGTCTATTCGATTGAAGCTGTAGATAAGCAAATCAGATGGACACAGTTCATTGAGAATAAGACAACTGGCCTAGCCTAGCAAGCGTAGTATTACACTAATTCAGGCACATCACTTTCCATGACACAGAAAATTAAAAGTTGTATTTCTCTAAATCAGAGACTGCCACTTTCAGGACTTCCTACCAATTTCTGAATAATCTTAAATCACTTAAAAGTTGCTTATTCCTTTTACACAGGTCCTTTTAGTGATAAGAACAAATGAAACATCAAATTGGTTTAAAACTAACACCTACAGACATGGAATGAGGGGAGAAAGCTCCAAAAACAACTCACCAAGTGTGGGCTTTGGGCAGGTTGTTGGTGCAAGCATCAATCTGGTGAATGGTGAAGAGTCGTGGGCCTGCAGCACCTGCCAAGGAAGTCAGTGAGGGTCACATCACTGTATTAGTCTCCGAAATCTCAGAATAAATCTGGTACATAAACCACGGGCCTAAGGATGGGGATACTGGTGACTCCACGACAAGCTGCCAAGGGAGCTGCAAGGGAGCTTTTCCAGGAGGAAAAGAATCTGGGTTTTGAAAACTGGAATTGACCTTGGACAACACTGGATTCCTTAATACACTAGCGTTTCAATTTGAGAAAAAGTCCAGGATTGAAAGACTTTGCCAATTTCTATCTTCTATTAAAAAAAAAAACATCGATGTGCCAAAAGTATGAGAAGAAAAGTAAACAGACAAATCCAAGATCAAATATATATACACACATTCAAAAAGATAACAACCTAAATGCAAATTTAGGTTTCATGCCTCAAACTTGGCTGACAGCAAATGATTAGCAGTTTCCATGGAATAAATTTCAGTTAACATAAGACACTCCATAAAAGTGTATGTAGAAGCACAGCTTCACTTTACACATCTGGCTAATCTGCTAATGAGTTCCCCAAACAGGGAATGTAAGCACAGCTCAAAGTACGCTCTCCCTGTGGACGCCCGACATGGGTGCTGCGGGCAACACGGCCGAATTCTGCGCCAGTCTTGCTGTGGGCGTCCTCACTCGTGGCTGGTGGCTGGTGGCTGGTGGCAGCGGCTTTGCAGATGAAGCGCTTCAGAAGGAAAGGAAGCAACCGCCACCCAGGGAAGCACCACCACAGTCCTTAGCGGTTTGACCAACTCATCTCCAAATCGCACAGCTGTGCCACAGAAAACAATTCTTAAAAATGGAATACGTTTGTAAAAAATTGGTCTGACGCCACGCAGCAAGGAACGTGCTCAGACCAGAAGAATGGGTGCCAAAAACTCACACTGCCTCTTTCTAGTAAAAGAATAAAAAAGTAGAGGGAGGAGGCGTCCCTAGTGGGTGCAGGGTTTGCCCGGTTGAGATGTGAAGGGGGAAGCAGACGGGCTTTCCCCGTCAGAAGATGCACCCCAGGCTAAAAGCAAGGTGACCAAAAAGGCAGAGCACCGACACCCAATGGTCCCTAGCATGCGGCACTCCCTCCGACCCCAGAGCAGCCCCCGGAAAAGGCACTAGGGAGGGGCACAGAGGAAAGGAAGGAGGTGAAGGTATCAAGATAAGAGAGTTAACACTACGAAACAGAACGAGGCCCAACCAAATACTGACGCCCTCCCCGCCAACCCCGTGAGGCCGTATCCTGTGTTCTACCTTGTAAAGCTTTGAAGCCCTGCAGAGGCACTCTAGATGATCCCGTCACAAACTGAAGTAACCGTGCTCTTCGCTCTTCATCAAAAAACTCCACAGCCTTCCAGAACCACTTGACGACATTGCTGTCTGGTGTGCAGTGTTTTAACCGGGTGTTTACCTTCCAGTCATTAACATCTATCTTCCCAAGTCCACAAATAATGAGCTGTTAAAATATTGCACAAATAATGAGCCAATGGAAAGCCATGTTAAGCCCAAAAATCCCTCAAATGGAACTTTAGATTTGTAGTGTTGTCTCTCATACGATGGTTCTTAATCAAAGGTACAAATCAGAATCATCTAGAAAGCTTTTTCAAAACATACAAACCATCAGGTCCTGTGTTCAGAGATTTTGATTCTGTAAGTCTAGGCTGATAAGTAGGGTCTGTATTTCAAAGGCTCCATGGACCTATGTATGACAGGCTCCCTATCCGGGGTCTGAGACCCACCAGTGTGGTGAACACGAGTGTCAGAGGGAGAGGAAGTCCGTATTTTACCAGTAGAATTCTAAATCTTGCTTAATGGACAGAAAACAGAGTAAATACAGTTTATACATGTCTTCTGTAATACCTGCGTCATACTGGGTTTCAACACTTCCTAGCTTTGGGAATTGGGCAATTCAGTCCACCTCCCTTGGCCAGCAGGCTCCCCCGCTGTGATACTGCAGTAACATCTACCTCACTCCGTCCTGTGCAAGCGCCATGCTGCTCACAACTCAAGAAATGGGTGCTGAACAAGCGAGAACAATCTTGTTTGATGATCTTTACGTTCTAGCAAAGTACGAAATACAGGACAGAGCGCTCTGCTGGACATCCGGTTGCACAGCCAGCACAGAGGAGCCGCATCAAAATCGCCTGGATACTATTACTACATCTCCTTAGGCTCCAAGGCTAACTTGTCTCAATAAAGTGTTTATAACAGTGATTTATAGCAGTGTGTAGTGTAAAGATGATGTAACTTGCAAATCCCACATTTTATAATTAGCTCTATTAATCCCATGTAACACTAAAATAAATTATGTCTTTTTTCATAAAAAGTTTAATTTCATTACTAATAGAAACTATGTAAAATAAACCCTAACCCTACTGAATAAAATCTCCACCAAAGCTTCGACAGGTTCTGGAAAGATTACTAAATCACAGCCACACTAAACAGGGAGGTGGTTATCCAAATAGGATTACAGAAGTATTAATAACACAAAAGATGTCTCCGCAATTCTTTCTTTTAGAGGAGTGATAATTATATGGCCAAATTCCTCACTCATTTTATGAACAGATGAAAATGCACTGTATTCCAGCATTACTGCCATTCCTGCTGTGTTTTCTTCCTCCTCCTGACCACTTCCTCTGGCCATTTCACTACTGAATACTTCAAGCACAAAAGGAATGGGGATGGTACGAGTCAAACCAATGTGTTTAGATTCACTAACAGGTCTGTTAACAGATTTAGTTAGAAAGGACACTGAAGGGGCATCTGGCTGGCTCAGCTGGAAGAGCGTGTGACTCTCGATCTTGGGGTTGTGAGTTCAAGCCCCATGCTGGGTGGAGAGACTACTTAAATATATTTTTTTTAATTTTATTTATTCATTAGAGAGAGAGCAAGCACAAGCAGGGGAGTGGAAGAGGCAAGGGAGAGGGAGAAGCAGACTCCCTGCTAAGCAGAGAGCCCACTGCAGGACTCCATCCCAGGACCCCAAGATCATGACCTGAGCAGAAAGCATACACTTAACTGACTGAGCCACCCAGGTGCCCCAATAAATTTTCTTTTTTAAAAAAAAAGAAAGGACACTGACATTAATGAATAAAATGTTTTACATTTATTTGCAGATTTCAAATATTTATGCTATTCCTAGCCACTAATTAAATTTGGGACCTCTAGTAGAATAAAACCTCATTGTTTTTTCAAAGTAGCTCGGTGGAAATTCAGATGTATTTGTTTAAAGGTCTTAATTATAAAACCAGACTAAAGGTACTTTAACAACCAGCTTTAAAGGAAAACAACAACAAAAAAATGGTTAACTGTTTATTACTGCTACTGTTAGTAACAAATATTTCCAAAGAGAGGAAAGACGTTTAGATAGTTTATCCTAAGTGTTTTAATTATTTCTCTATGATCTTGTCTATCAAATGCTTTCTTGCAAAGCTTAGTGTAAGTCCAACTGAACCTAGGCTTTTAATTCAAATAAATTTCAATATGGTGGAGACAAAGTAATGAATTAAATCAATAACCCCTTAAATAGGGAATAGAAAAAGACATGTACACACAGAAGAATGTACACATAAGACATGAAATCTGTTGAAAACAAGAAAGGATAATATGGAAAAATAAGTAAAGAGTGTTCACAATATAAGAGAGATGGCTTATTGCAGAAATTCCAAAGCATGAAAGGCCTTTTCCAAAGCAAGAAAGACTTTTCCTGTGAATAAGAATTCTCAGAGCATTGCACCATAAAACTTCAAAAGCACCAGCAATATGACTTTCCTCCAAAACGAAGTTAACAGAAAATTCCCAACCTTTCCTCGTGACACTAAATGATGTCATGACATTAATACACTGACCTCTAGCTCCTTCTCATCAAATGTCTTCAACAGATGCTGTGGAATTACTTCATTAAATCCCTTCTGCAGAGCCAGGAATTGAGCCTCAATGCCTCGTAAAAATCTCCAGTTCACATACAGCCTGTAAACATTGGACAAGGGTTCCATATCAAATATATTCAGATTTGGTAACTATTACGAATCTCTACTTTAGCATCATTACACTTTATAGGCACCTAGCATTAAGAATTTAGAGGGCGCCTGGGCGGCTCAGTGGGTTAAGGGTTCTACTCTTGGCTTCAGCTCAGGTCATATGTCAGGGTCATGAGATTAAGCCCCATGTCAGGCTCCGCACTCAGCAAAGAGTCTGCTTGGGATTCTTTTCCTCTTCCTCTCCCTTCTCCTCTACCCATCTCCACTCCCTGTTCTCTCTCTAATAAATAAATAAATAAAATCCCAAAAAAGAATTTAGTCCACAGTCTGAAAGAATCTCAGATTCCTGAGGGTGCTGGACCCTGAGCTGTGAGGTGGTTCGCTGTAAATTAAAAAGTGGTGACCTTCCACTAACAAAAGCAGTAGGAATGAAGTAACTCTCCAAATCAGAGAAAGTCCCAGTAAACTGGAAGACAGCTGGAGATTAGATGGGTCCGAAGTTAAAATCTAGATGAAACTTCTTTCTGAACTTCTAGCATGCGTGCCACCAACCAGAAAAAAGAGCTCATTCCACCAAAACAGACTATTTTTCTGGTTTCACTTCAAAGTATAATCTGAATGTATTGGGTGTTGTGTTTGTATTTTGGAGGTAGTATGTAGGGAAGGAGGAGGTAAAGAGACTCTTCATATCCAGAATGAGAACAGGAAAAGCTAATAGTAACACTTTTTGCTTAAATACTCATTGTTCCCTGGAGGCCTTAAAAAAACCCTGGAAGATGTAATTCTACCAACAAAAAGTACACCAAACTACATCTAACGTGTAGCCTTATTTATATTTTTGACTTGGACTTAGAACTAAATTGCCTTTAAAAAAAAAATCTATCTACCTGGGAAAACCTCCACCTCAAAAATCTCAGAACTATTCACCTTCTAAATATGTCAATACTTCCTCTTCCAAACGTGGGGAAACCAATCTCTACTCTAAGAAGTTACCTAATATTAGATCCTTTGGCAGACCTCATTTTTGTTTGCTTGCTTGAGAGGACAACAAAACTGTGCATCTTAGCAGAAGTTTTTCTCCGTAACTTTTTTTTAAGATTTATTTGAGAAAGAGAGAGGCCCAGAGAGAGCACAAGGAGGAGGAGCAGGAGAGGGAGAAGCAGGCTCCTTGAGCAGGGAGCCCAACGCAGGGCTCGGTCCCAGGACCCTGGGATCATGACCTGAGCTGAAGGCAGCCGATTTAACCAACTGAGCCACCCAGGTGCCCCTCTGTAACTTTTTTCTGTCTCAAAACTGTATCCGCTAGGAGATATGACTGCGTGCTGAACACATGACTGAGTCCTGTCAAGTGGGGTCTAGGAACCGAGTAGTCCACGCTGGACAGCCCATTCTATTACCCCTTCTCCCTGTCTGTTGTCAGGCCCAGCACCAGCACTCCCTCCTCCTAGCCAAACACTTTATTTAATATGTGGTCTTCCTGGATAGCTTCCAAATAATTATAAAACAACAGCACAGACTTTGTTCCCATATAATTCCTAAAACTTGCCTTTTTTTTTTTTTAAGATTTTTGTTTATTTGACAGAGAAAGAGAGAGAGGCAGGCAGAGAGAGAGGGAGAGAAGCAGGCTCCCTGCTGAACAGAGTCCCATGGGGACTCGATTCCAGGACCTTGGGATCATGACCTGAGCCGAAGGCAGACGCTTAACCAAATGAGTCACCCAGGCACCCCTAAAACTTGCCTTAAAAAAACTGATTTTTTTTTTTTTTTTAGTAATCTCTACACCCAATATGGGTCTTGAACTCATGATCTCGAGATCAAGAATCACATGTTCTTCCAAATGAGCCAGCCCAGTGCCCCTAAAACTTTAACTCTGACAACTTATATAGTCTCTTTCTTTTAAACGGTCACATAATATTCTATTGAACATAAGTATGTAAATTGTTCTCCTCTAAAAACATTTAATTAGTTTTCAGTTGTTTTTACACTGAACATCCATATTTATATTTCTTTAACTACATGTGTTTCCACAGAATAGATTCCTCAAAACAGGGCTGCTGGTTGAAAGGGATATGCATTTTCATTCTGATAGCTATTAAACTGCATTCCAAAAGAGCTATTCCAGTGCTCATGCGCATGAATAGTTTGTGAGACCGATGGGCCTCACTTGTCAACCAGGACAATTTAAGCCAGTAAGTCTCAGGGACATAATCTACACCAAGTACAGCGTGTACATGTCTATGTCCATGTGGTCAAGTTCAAATGCCTACATTTGATTACCATAGTTTTATGTTTAAAAGAACTTTAGTTACCACAGGCCAAATGATCTAACCCAATACTTCTAAACTACTCAATCATCAGGTGATGACAGAAAATCTGAAGAACGTTTTCTTGTATTTATCCCCTACACTCACGACGTGCTTGCTTATAGACAGGATGGCTGCCGGCCACACAGCGTGGCAGCGTCCTGCACAGATGTAGATGCGGTGCTACAACCAGCCCCACACACCTGCTAGCCGTGCCTTCGTGCGGCCCCCCGTCCACACTGAGCCGGGGCTGGCTTGGGACTCGCTTTGAGAGAAAGAACACAGCAGACGTGATCTGGCCGGTTCCAGGCTTAGGCCTTCAGAATGTCTGACGACCTCTGCTTGTGTGCTCTGGGAAACCAGCGGCCCCACAGGAAGTCTGGCTATCCTGTTGGGAAGAACTCTGAGAGGACTTGGATACCACCTGGGGATAACCAGGGAGCCTAACCAACAGTGAGAACTGGACCCCAGATGGTGACCCAGGGGCCGTTCTAGCCAGCCCCTGGCCCTTTGTTTGAGCCACACTAGCTGAGTAGAGGCCATCCTGGTGTCAGTCCCAGGTGACACCACATGGAGGAGCAGTATGTCTCCCTGCTATTCTCTATCCAAATTACTGACCCACAGAATTGTGAGAAAAAATAAAACGGTGTTTGTTTTTAAAGCCACTATATTCTGCAGAAGTCTATTTTGTAGCAAAAGTGACATGACATAAATACTTCAATGTTTTTCTGTACTGCCATTCTAGAGCCTTGAAACAATTCTCAGGCTTGAGAACCCAGAGGTATTTACCTGACATATTCTTTTTTATTTTCTTCAGTAACAGGGATACTCTTGCCATTTGGTTTAAGTTCATGCTGAATAATTTCACCATATGCATTATGTTCGACACAGAAGGTATGGTCCAAAACACCTGTAATATCATTCTCACTAGAAAGGAAAAGAGAGAAAGATATTTAACTGGAAAATCTAAAATACAGATCCTACAGATGTCTTAAGTGGTAAGACAGATAACAAAGATTATTAACAAAGATAATTTTATGACATCACAAATATAAGGTCAGATTCCTTTTGCTAATCCTATGCCACCAAACCTCCTAGTTCTTGGGCAGAAAGGTGAAAGAGCTTTCACCTTCATAAACATAGAAAACATTTCACTTCCTGAGTAATGACAAAGCCCCCCTAGCCAAACCTGGGCTTTACATAGAGAAAACTTCAATTGTTTGGCTTTTAGATAAGATGCTCTATTTGAATCTGGGTACCCCCATGCAACCAAATGCCTGAGTATCCCAGGAGAAAGCTACTTGTGTATTTGGTAAAAATAAGTATGGCCAATGTATATTCATAAACAAATGACCTCTGACAAAGTAGAACTCATTCTTACAGATACCCTTTCCAAAGTATTGTTTCTACAATCACTACTTCAGTAGGAATTTGCTGTTCTCACACACGCAGGACTGGACTAGCTCTAGTATTATGCTGAGGAAGTCATTATATGTGGTACTACTTTTTTTTTTTTTTATGTGGTACTACTTTTTAAAACAGAAAATACTAGATTTTTTTTTCCTTTTTAAAGTAGTAGCACTAACTTTTAGGGACCTGAAATATATAGGAAAGTAGCAGAAAGAGTGAAAGTCTTATGTGGTCCTAACACTCAGATAATCTCTCTCAATATTCTCTGTGCATCTTTTTAAAAAAGTACATCCATCTTGAAACACGCATCTTTTTTTTTAAGGCTCAGATTCTAACTATAATGAAGAGATACAAGACTCAATACATACAGTATCCACACCAAACTGTTATGAAGATCTGGATCAACTAACTCCATGTCATCCAAAGTAATTGACTTCCCAAGCAACTGTTTATAAAAAGGCAATGTGAAACCACCATCAATATAATGTCCATGAAACACAGCCATTCCCATTATTCGTCCAACAAAGTGGAAATATGATAAATGTTCCTGAAATTGAGAAAAGTTTATATAAATACTCAAGTTAGACCCTTGACAGGGAATTTTTAATAAAAATTAAGCAACAGTCATCTTTTTTTATAAGTATCAATTTATACACTACAAATTATTTAAGTGGAAAAGGCCATCATATCAAAGGTCAATAATCAATAGGGAGAGTTTCTATAGGGCATGTTTAAAATTCTCTCCATTGCTAAAATATTACACCAGGGACAAGCTTCTCCCAGAGGGTACAGTCACTTTGTAAAAATTATCTTTAAAAATTAAGCCCAAACTACACTCCCACTATAGCTTCCTGAAACCACTCACAGATCCTGTTCTCTTCCTCTCCTTTAGTCACCTGCTGAGCCCTTTACAATCCTGACTCTGCCGTGGAAAAAACAGCTTTCAATATTAAACCTCCCTATTTCCTTGACCTAATCAGAATCTGAACTTCAGAACACCATAGATTTTTTTTTTAAATGCAACTGATTTTTTTTTAAAGATTTTATTTATGTATTTGACACAGAGAGAGAGATCACAAGTAGGCAGAAAGCGTAGGGAGAAGGCTCCCTGCTGAGCAGAGAGCCCAATGTGGGACTCGATCCCAGGACCCTGAGACCATGACCTGAGCCAAGGCAGAGGCTTAACCCACTGAGCCACCCAGGCGCCCCAGAACACCATAGATTTAAGAGCACAGATTTCATGTCTAACTTGGACCAGAGCCCTGATTCTGCCAGTTACTAGCCATGCATATTTGGGCAAATTACTTCACTCCTATAGGACTCATTTTCCACATCTGGAAAAGTGAGGGTAATAACAGTCCTCTGCAAGGAGGAAAATGGGATGATGAAGCTCATGGCACTGGACGGGCACACGGTAAACATTCAATAAACACAAACTATTATTAATACAGTGGCAGTAATGGGCTCCCCAAGCAGAGCCTTCACCTAAAAATCTTCCCTTTATAAAATTTCTCTGCAATGAACCTAATATTTCTACCAAGTTTGGATATATTTGGTCTTTCATGATAAACAGTTATTGGCATTTAAAATTTTTTTTACTTCTCTAGTTAATAAGTAATCTCTAAGCTCATCTTTAAACCTCTTTTATCTTAAAAAAGGTTTTTTTAAAAGAAAATATTTAGAAAATAAACAAGCAAAAACAAAAAGTCACCCATAATCTAATACCTGGAGATAATCTCCATCAGTATTATACTGTAGAGCCTTTCAATGTTTACACATATAGGTATTTACCAAAATTGTATCATCTTATTTTCTAACTTTCTTTTCACTTAATGTATCATGAACACTTTATCCATCAGTAACTACTATCCCACAGTATCATTTTAGTGGCTATATAATATGCCCTTGTATAGAAAGCTAATAGACATAAAAACAACAGGTTAATAACAGCTACTAGATTTTGTTGAGTGCTTAATAATATATAATAGGGCTAACAATGTATATCACTATGCTGAATACTTACTAAGCAGGGTCCCACCTAATTGTCACAACCCTTTTGTGGTTCAAACTATGTTTATTCTCATTAACAATTGATAAAATTCAGGTTTAATCATAAAGCCAGTAAGTAACAGGACCAGGATATATGATCTCATGCCTTTCTAATTCCGGAACCTATGCTCTTAACCATTACTATAATTTTGCTTCATATCATAATTTATTCAATCCTTCTCTTACGGACAACAATGTTGTTTCCAATTAGGGCTACTTTAAGTGATGCAGTGTGCATCCCGGAACACAAATTACTGCATCTGTCCATAATCATTTCCTTGAAAAAATTTTCTAAAAGAAGACTTGCTAGATAGGTTGTGACTAGGACAAGGACAATAATCCTAAACTACACTGACATTTCAAATGAAAAGCATTACAGGTCACAAGTTAATTCACATCATCATAACCACCAATCTTACCGGATTAACTGCAGAATCAGGATTGATCTGCAAAGTATAGATATCATCTCTTGAATACTGGAAGAGGCCATAATAAGGATTCAACATTTCATGGGACAAGAGATATAACCACTCCCTAGAAAGCAAGATAGGATACAGGAATTTTTTTGTTAATGAATATTTTCATTAAGATATGCTATTATTTCAGCAAGGAATTTTTTAGATAAAAGAAAATAAAGCAGCACTAACTAGTTCTATAAAATGACGTTGGAAAATTCTACCATGCCCAAAAAAGCAAATGAACTTAAGTTTTTCTATACTGAAGTCACCTCTTACTCTCTTTAGGGCAATTTTATGACATTTAAGTATCAAAGAGTATAAAGGTATTATCCAGAAGTGCCAATGAGTCATTAGATGCTGCAGCCTATTGGTCTGTTACCTACTTAATTACTAAATAAATTTCTAACCCAGGATAAATATAAAATGAAGGGAAGAATATGGTTTTATTTCAAAACATTCATGTGGTCTATACTATTCTGGTCCATTCCCTTCATGGCCCATCTATACTGGTTTATACTGATAAATAATATAGCACTGATTTACTCTCGCTTTTGGACAAGGTTCTGTTTTGTTGTTGATATTGTTTAGTAAGGAAATTATCCCATCTCATCATCTTCTTTTGTGTAAACCTTAAAATATACCATAATAAAAGTATGAAGTAATCAGGAACTGCAAGGTATGTGGTATAGGCAGGAACACAAGAGGAAGCCTGCATTTGGGGGAGTAGGTTTCATAGTAATTGGTTTCAAGTGTACATCAGTGTTTTAAAAACCACATAATAAACAGTACCATCACCTAAAACTTACTACAGTCTTTATGTTTTTCAAAGTATGAAAGGTACTTGTTATTCATCTTGGTAAAACAAAACCACTAGACTAGGATTTAAAGAGATGTAGTTCTAGTCTCAATTCTTGTCATTCTGCCACTAGGAAAGGTATTCAAATATGTTCTGATATTATGGATTAACAGATTGAGGGGCCCCTGGGTAGCTCAGTTGGTTAAGCATCTGCCTTCGGCTCAGGTCATGATCCCGCGGTGGTCCTGGGATCAAGCCCTGGCATCACATTGAGCTCCCTGCTCAACGGGGAGTCTGCTTCTCCCTCTGCCCCCCACCCGCTCATGCTCATGCTCTTGCTCGCTCTCTCAAATAAATAAATAAAACCTTAAAAAAATAAAGATTGAATAATGTTTTTAGGAAACGCAGTGAAACACTACTGACAGATAGTTAAAAATATTTCAAAGTTCTGTAAGTGATGGAGTCAAAATCAAATCACTACCATTTGTAATACTAGAAAAACTCTAGATATTAAAAAAGTGAGGGAGGTCTCCATAAGTGAGCTTACCAACACACTTAACAAGCTCACCTGACATGTCTTTTATGCTTTTTTATGCATTATTTTAAAGAAAATCTAAATATTTGTTTTGTTTTACCAAGTACTTAGAACACACATGTAAGCAGATCCCAGCTACTCTGGGGTTTTGCTATGCAATAAAGAGCAGAAAAAGCATTTCATTGCCACATTGCATTTAGTCTGCCCAAACCCTGATAATAGTGAGGTTAAGAAATAAACAACAAAAAGCTGACTACTTTCTTGACTATATATATAATTACAGCATTTAGATTCCATCAACAGATAATTAACAAATTTTTCCAAGCAGCATTCAAATCTAGTTATGAGGAAACTGTTAAAAATTCCACAGAAACTATCAAGCCCTAAGTATGATGTACATGTGATCAATTCTAAAATCCCAAACGAAAGAAATTATCCATTTATCAGTAAAAAGACCACAGAATAAAAATAAGCCTACAGGTGAAAACCAGTAATGCAACTTAGTAGAAACACAAATTTAATTTAGGCTGGATTTAGATGAGGGATAGCAGAATTATCATGATGGTCCTTAGGACGTTTCGGTACAGAAGCTATAATGTTTCTGCTACATCTACATAAAGTAAATTTTCACACCTATTAAAAAAAGTATGTTTGAATGTAGAATAAACATTACGGCTTCTGTACTGAAACTTTTGAAGATCATTTATAATATATACATATGTACACACATGCTTCCCTACTCACATGCACACAGACATTACTTTAACAAGGTTAAAAAGCATGGCAATAGGAGCAAAGAAAAACAGCATTCAGTTTTGAATATACGTCATTAAAATCTCCAGACAGTTCCTAACAATGTAAAGCAGAGGGAATAACACATACTGAAGGAGAGAGACAGAGAGCATGCAGGGCCCCTGGGGCCCACCACTGCCCACGTAGGGTTGCAGCTAGTTTTCAGAGGAAGTCTCACTGGGCTGGATAACCCAGTAGGGAGTTCTCTATTACTCTGTGTTGGCAGTCCTACTCCAACCTCATCACGAACCTATCTATTAGGATATCCACTATATTGCAAAAATTAGGGAATGTTACACTAGAAAATAAATATCATGAGAAGGTTCACCAGAGGAAGTATCTTAAACTTATAAATATAACCATATGTCAATCATGAGCAAGTCTTTACCTGGCAACCCCTCCATAGTCAAGACCTTCTTCTCCACGAAATTTTATCATTAATCGCTTCCACAGATCTTTTGGTCTCATTTTCATGACCTGCCGATAGGATTCCTGAAAAAAACGTTAACATACTATTGGTACTAGGTACTTTTAAACTTGTTCTTTAAACTCTCCCTTGCATTCTACCTACAAAACATACATTTACTGAAATAAGATGAAATCTGTTCAACAATCAAATCAATGGATAAACTCCAAGTGTTTGAAACTTCATGGAACTTACAAAAATAAGATGGATATAGCTTAATACTACTGAAATTAATTCATTTGATAAATATTATATTAACAGCCTAAGTACTAAATTCCATATTTAAGTTCTATGAACCAGAGCAATGACTACACAACTTGCATTACAGAATTTGATAAAAGTACCAAATTATCAAAAGTTGGATGACCTAATTCTAGGTCACAGGCACCAAAAGAAAGATGAGAAAAAGAAAGTTCCAAAGAACGAAAGTAATCATTTATGTTATCTTCATTAAACCGGCATTTTCATATTATTTTAAAATACAAAACTGACTGACTTAAAAACAAGGTCAGAACTGTCCCGAGAGAAGAAAGTTCATCCTTAGGAAAAAGGTTATCAAATCCCCAAACATCTTTCACCCATGAATCCTCCAATGAGTGGGAAACCCCTGCCTTGGACCTCTGCCACTTATGGAAGAACTTTGAAGGTGACAGTAGGGCTATAAAGTCCAAAGATAAAAGAATACATGAGAAAGGAAGATTTTCAATAAATTGAGGAAGTAATCCAAAAAGAATTAAACAAAATGATTTTTTGACTTAAGAGTCACTCATCTTTTAGAAGAATTAGAAAGTAAGAGATGGATAATATTTGTGGCCTTTTAAAACTCATTAACGAGGGCACCTGGGAGGCTCAGTGGGTTAAAGCCTCTGCCTTCGGCTCAGGTCATGACCTCAGGGTCCTAGGATCGAGGCCGCATCGGGCTCTGCTCAGCGGGGAGCCTGCTTCCTCCTCTCTCTCTGCCTGCCTCTCTGCCTACTTGTGATCTCTCTCTCTCTGTCAAATAAATAAATAAAATCTTTAAAATAAAAAAAAAACTCATTAACAAGGCAGGGGCACCTGGCTGGCGATGGAGCATGAGACTCTTGATCTCGGGGTTGTGAGGTCAAGCCCCACTGTGGGTATAAAGTTTACTTTAAAAAAATGTATATGTATATGTATATGTATATGTATATGTATATGTATATGTATATGTATTAGGGGTGCCTCAGTGGCTCAGTCATTAAGCGTCTGCCTTCAGCTCAGGTCATGGTCCCAGGGTCCTGGGATAGAGCCCTGCATTGGGCTCCCTACTCTCCGGGAAGCCTGCTTCTCCCTCTCCTACTCCCCCTGCTTGTGTTCCCTCTCTCACTGTCTCTCTGTCAAATAAATAAATAAAATCTTAAAAAAAAATACATATACATATATATATTAAAATTTATTAACAAATAAGTATTTGCAATGCAGAGACCAAGGTGAATCAACTGGAATATTTCATACTCTTCATTCCATTTAAATATTTACCTTCTAGATTAAATCTGATACTATTGCCTCCATTCCCCACAATTAAAAAAGAACTTAATGAAAACTCTCCCATTCTAGAAAGATAAGAAGGAATTCCAGAAAGTATTCTTAGAAAACAGTGAAACACTGAAATTTAATTTTTCTCTATTTTAAGACTTGTAAATTTACCTCAAAAATCTCTTCCCTGGAAACCTCAATGCGGCAATGACCAGCTTGAGGCTGTTGTTGGGAAAGTTCCTGCCGCAAAATTTTTAGTTTCTGAACCAGGTCTCGCTTGTACCGTGGGACTGTCAGACACTCTGCGTCATCAGGGCATAACGATACCACTTGCTGTTGCTGTTGGTCTTTCAACTGATTCTGCCGACTAAAAGTAAACAGAAATGCTATTATTTTAAATAAAAGAGATTGCAATTACACATTTAAAAGAGCATCATATTAGAAAGCAAGTCTACCTGTATAATTTTCAGGCCTTGTCATATTTTGGGTTGACATTTTTGATGACGATAAACTACCTCCAAAATTTATTTCTCAGAATCCACATGAATTTATAGAATTGAACAACAGAATTTTATCCATTCAGTTTCATACAGCTGCTGAGAATAAATTTCTCAAATATCATTTTCCACTTTCTTCTGCAGAGCTGACCACCCATGTTAAAATTCAGGCATATGCCAAACCCTGTGCCCGTTATCTAGAGTCTGTCTCCCTGGAAGAGACAGTTTGAGCCAGTGGTTTGGCAGGAGCCCCCTTTCCTATACGCGCTAAGTCTAGACCACAAGAATGTGGAAGGTCACGTGTAAGTTACTGGCACAGAGAAATGAACACATTACAAACATGTCTAAAGGCCTTATAAAATGACCACTTTTCTTTTTATTGTGGTAAAATATACAACACATAAAATTTACCATTTTAACCTCTTTCTAACATAGTCAGTGGCATTAACTACATTCACATTGTTGTGCTAAAGTGACTTCTAAGTGTGCACATAGTTTGCCACAAAATACACAAAAATAATCTCCCAAACATAACAGAAGCATAATACTTTAAAAAGGGCACATTGCCTACAGATATTTTTATTCTCCCGGCAAAAATATTGTAAGTTACACCTAAGAATTTTTTTCTAAGAACCTGATGATGTAATGAACTACTTAATTCCAATAAATTATCAGGAAGTAAAATATCCAATAATTCACTATTGATGCCCATGCAGACACTGAATCATTTTGTTTTTGTTTTTAAGGTTTTATTTATTTATTTCACAGAAAGAGAGAGCAAGAAAGGGAACACAGGTGGTGGGGGGAGAAGCAGGCTTCCCACTGAGCAGGAAGCCCCATGTGGGGCTCAATCCCAGCACCCTGGGACCATGACCTGAGCCGAAGGCAGACACTTAATGACTGAGTCACCCTTCATGAATCATTTTGGAGTTTAATTTTACACACAACAGACAGGAGCACAATTTCCTAACCTAAAGGTAAAGGGCAATGGTAGCTATGATAAAATAAACAAAAGCAACCTTAAGGCCTCTAACAAATTGCCCCAAACTTATTTTACAGTGATTCTTATGTACCAGGCCAAATTTTATTCCTGAACCATATAACCTCACAGAGAAAATACAGCTTTGATGAAAATCATAAATTATCTAGTATTCTCATAAAGGTGTTTTTATACACACACAAACAAAATCAAAACAGAATATTATATTGAAGATACTCCCTAAACAGCTATATTAATTCTATGCCCAAAAAAACCCAAAAAACAAAAAACGAACTTGGGTATACCTCCTACCACACATAAAAATTTAATTCAAAATCAATCAGAGACCTCAATGTAAAGCTGAAAGCCATAAAACTTCTGAAACGCAGAAGAAAATTTTCATGACCAGCGTTAGGCTAAGATTTCTTAGATGTGACACCAAAAGCACAATCCATAAAAGAACAAATGGAAAAACTGAACTCCATCAAAATTTCAAAAGATACTGTTAAGAAAATGAAAAGACAGGTCATGGACTAGAAGAAAATCTTTCCAAAGCATACGTCTGCTATTTTAGGACTCTAAAGTATCTAAAGAATGCTAAAAACTCAAAAATTAAATAAAGGAACAACTCAATTTTTTTAAAAACGAGGCAAAATATTTCACCAAATGAGATACACAGATGGTAAATAAGCACATGAAAAGATGCACGTCATTAGTCAGTAGAGAAATGTAAATTAAAACTACAATGGGATACCACTACACGCCTGCCAGAGGGTCTACGTTTAATGAGATTAACCAACCCAACTTCCGCAAGGATGTCAAGCAACTACGACTTTCATACACTGCTGCGGGGAACATCAAATGATACAATCACTTTGAAAAACAACCTGCCAGTTTTTTTAAAGTTAAACATAAATCTATCATATGATGTAGCCATTCTACTCCTACGTGCTCATTTATCTAAGAGAAGTGAGAGCATATGTCCATATAAAAACTTATAAACGTTCATAACAGTTTTATCTGTCATGACCAAAAACTGGGAATAATCCAAACATCAAAAAATAAATGGATAAATAAATTGTGGTATATCCATATAATGGAATACCAACCAGCAAAGAAAATGAACGAACTACACACAAGAGAGATGAATCTCAAATAATTATGCTGGGTAAAAGAAAACAAAAAAGACCACATAATGCAGAAAGCATTTATCTAACACTCTAAAAAATGCCAATATATAGTGACAGAAAGCAGATCAGTGGTTAGCTGAAGATGGGGTGTGTTTTGGACTGAATTGTGTCCCTGTTTTTTAAATGGACCTTGGCATTTGTCCCCAGTTCCTTACACAGAATTCCTAAAATCCTTACAGTTTCTGGAGAGACAGAGATGATAGGAGTGTCCTTTGTTTTAATATTTGGTCTTTGCCTCTGGTTTGACACAGAGCTCCTAAACCCCTTAGGATTTCCTGGATATAGGAGCATTTTTTGCTTTATTGAGGTGACTTTTGGTGGGGCCCTAGATATCTTCAGGATGGGGCCTGGTTGCTAGAAAACCAAAGCTTGATTAGAAGCCTGGAACTTCCAGCCCCAGCCCCATCCTCCCAACCTCTGAGGAGGGGAGAGAGCTAGAGATTGAGTTAATAATTGATCATGCCTATCAATGACATCTCCATAAAAACCCCCAAATGATGGTGTGCAGAGCGCTTCCAGGCTGGTGAATACACTGAGGCCCTGGGAGGGTCAAACACATGGACAGGGCCTGAAAGCTCTAGGCATCCCCAGCCCCACACCTTGCCCTGTGCACCTCTTCCACCTGGCTGCTCCCGAGCTGTATCCTTTATAGTAAATGTAATGGCAAATAGGGGCACCTGGGTGGCTCGGTGTGTTAAAGCCTCGGCCTTCGGCTCAGGTCATGATCTCAGGGTCCAGGGATCGAGCCCCACATCGAGCTCTCTGCTCAGCAGGGAGCCTGCTTCCCCCTCTCTCTCTGCCTGCCTCTCTGCCTACTTGTGATCTCTCTTTCTGTCAAATAAATAAAATCTTTAAAAAAAAATGTAATGACAAATAAATTATTTCCTTGAGTTCTATGAGCCATTCTAGCAAATTACTGAACCCAAAGAGGGAGTCACAGGAACTCCCCAATTTACAGCCAGTCAGTAGGAAGTACAGACAACTTGGTGCTTGGGATTGGCTTCTGAAATGGTGATGCTCTTGTGAGACTGAGCCCTTAACCTGTGGGGTCTAAAGCTAACTGCAGGTAGTGTCAGACCTGAATTCAATCACTGCACACTCGGTTGGTATACTGAGATTTGGAGAATTGGAAGGTTTGAGGGAAAAACCCACACATTTGGGGTCAGAAAACCTGTGTGTAGAAACAGATCACAGAAGGCCAGGTGAAGACAGAGACAAAGATGGAGATGATGTGTCTAAAAGCCAAGGAACGGCCAGTTTTTCCGGCAACAACCTGAAGGCAGGAGAGAAGCAGGGAACAGATTCTCCTTCAGGGTCTCCAGAGGGAACCAACTCTGCTGACAACTTGATTCTAAAATTCTAGCCTCCAGAACTGTGAAAGGACTTATTTCTGTTGTTTTAAACCACATTGTGTGTGACACTTTGTTACAGCAGTCCTAGGAAACTAATATAGGGGAAGCCCGACAGGAGGAGGACTTACCAAAGAAGCATAATGAAATTTGGGGGGATGATGGGTATGTTCACTATCTACATTTTGGTGATGTATACACAGGTGTATAATATGTCAAAACTTAAATTGTACACTTTAAATATGCAGTTTATGTCACTTACACTTCAATAAAGGTGATTAAAAAAAAAACCCTCTGGGATGGGTTCAGCTATCTTGGAGCTATTTCTGATGCACTCACGGAAAAAATAAGAAGCATCTGCATCTACCCTGTAAAGCATCCTGTCTCTTTAAGGGCACTACAATGCACCTTTGATACATACCCTTTCCTTAACACTCCAGGACAGGTTTCTACTTAAGTACAGTGGGATTAAACCACTCATGTATCAAATAAAACATGTCATATTCTTACATAAAATTTCATCCAACCAAAGTAATTTATAATTAAAGAGAACAGACATTCTATCATATTACAAAAAGCATCTTCAGTCTTTTCTTGTTCAGGCTTGCTAAATTAACATGTATTGTTTCAAAAACTTACTTTAAAACTAAATGCAAGTTAGCAGAGAGCCGAGGATCTGTAAACTGTGTTGTTCTGTTGTTATGGTCAACGAAATAAACTCTGCCTGTTGCAGTATTACGGATCTCCCATCCAGGAGGCAATGGACCAAGCTCTTCACAATTGATGTTGCTAAGATCCCTGCAAAAACAAATATAAAATAAAAAATACCTCATTGCTGGGCCAGGCAAGTGTAAATGACACAAAACAATTCCATGAAGTCTGAGAAAATGTATTGTTTCAGAAACCTGAGATGTTCAGTTAGAATGTTTAATTCCCAATGGTTTAACAAACTTGCATATTCAAAACCCAATTCATAAATGGCTCAGGAACTTATCACACAGCCTACATTTTTAGTAAGTTCATTACTGGGCTTTAATGTAATACAGATTTTAAATCAATATAAAAGCAATCACAACATTTGCCAACATAAACTATGCTTCAATACTTGTCTGACCAAATAGTTTTACAAATGTCAGTGACAAAAGGAATGAAATGTTTTCTAAAATTTCCCTTCAATTATTCCTTATTACACCATAAGATTTGTGTAACTAAATGTTCACTCCATCATAAACTCTCCAACAAAGCCACACTGCAAATGTTATTGAATTTAGAGACCCTGAAAATATTCACAGTATATATTTTAAAGGAAAACTGCTCCACTTTGAATTTTGAAAGCTGTAAAGCTAGTGAATGAAGAACCTTTTTAAGACACGTAAGGAAGAATGCTCTAAAGCTTACTGCTACAGTAAAATAAGGAAAAAGACTTTTAATGGATCAAAGACCTCTGTTATTGTATTACACATTCTTAAAACACTATTACATATAGACAAAGATTTACAGGACCTTAAAGAATAAAATAAATTACGTCTCATGTAAACTTACACTGTAACAGATAATTGTAATGATTAATCTCATGTTTTAAAAGTTAAACTAGAAATCATGTTTTAAAAGTTAAACTAGAAAAAGATTCCCAGAAATAACCTCTTCCTGGTCATGGTGAAGCACAAAGATGGACACATCTAAGCACCCAAAATTTGCTAAAACGATGATTTGACTTCTGCTTATAGGTGCTCCAAGAGACTCTGCTACGGAACAACTATAGCTTAGAAAATACACTGCTAGTCTCAAAAGAGAAGAGAGAAAAAGTTCCAAGAATCCTCTTCAAATTATAAAAATGAAACAAAACAAAACAAAAAAAATCAACCATGGCTGGAGCTGGAGCTGAAGCTGGTACTGGTGGCAGGTAGGCAGGCAGGCAAAAGGGTAGGGCTGCCAGAGAGTAGTTGTTAACGGGGAAACTCAGCCCCAGGCCAGCAGCAAGTTTGGAAAAGGAAATCTGGAACTTCCCCACTAAGCTGAGAACTCAAAGGGAAGATGAAATGATTCCAGGAAAACTTCCTGAATTCCCACTTTAGGTCCACAGAACTCCAACCAATTAAGATCAAACAAACTCACAAAGATCCCCACACACTCCAGAAAGAAAAGTCATGACGGACAGTGAGTGGAAACAATAAACCACAGAATTAGATCCCTAAATACTGTCAGAGATCAAACAGAATGGCTCTGATATGCAACGTCTAAAAAAGGGGAGGGGGGGAATAATTACAAACTATCAATGAGAAAACTGTTCTTATTTACTAAGAATGTTCATTACTAAGAATGAACAGATGGGTTTTTTAAATGCAACTTTTAGAAATGAAAAGCGGTTACTGAAATCAAAGAATGAATAATTCTTTTGATATAATGCAGAATTTGGTTTTATATCGTTTTATTTAGAATTTTTTAAATCTATAGTCATATGTGGGAGAGCTCTAAAGAATGGGTTAAAAGAGCAGAAAGCTGGAAGCAATCTTTATGTTCAATTAGGAAATGATTGAAGAAAAATGGAATGTTGTACAGGCATAAAAATACAGATCTGTACCACAAGACTACATAATCAGGGTGAAATGCAATGAATGACAAGGCATTAATCACTGTTTTAAAGAAAAAAGCAGAAGATGGCAAAATGGGACTTCTCAGATAATTCTAAGTTTACTGGATATCTTACAAAACTAAAATGTCTATTTTATAAATATCTTTGAACAGTGATATTTTAAAATAATCTAAATAGTCATGGTCTGCTTTGACAAGAGATCCTCCATACAAAAGGCACCTTTACTTAAAGGATCCTCCAAAACAAAAGATATGATACACATTTTTAGAGGAACAATTTGGAACATAGAGACTAAAGGAAAATAATCCAGAGCACAATTTTAAAGTCATTATTCAGTACTCAACATAAAATAGTCTTAAACCTTTATAGAAACCCTTTACTCAAATGAAAACTGACATGTTTCCTTAGGAATAAGAAACATTATCAAGGGTGGTGCCAAAATCTCTCAATTTCAACTTCTGATGCCAGTTTATATACTATTCTTTCAACAGATAACTCAAGGTCAACCTTCTCACTACTGTAAATCACTTAGTTAAAAAAAAATCATTTTCCATTTCCTGCCAATGATTTTAAATTATTTTATAGACAAGGTCATTACTGACCTACAATTTGATAAACAGAATCCAAAACTCTTCTTTTCCTAATTTTATATAACTCCTGTTTCTAAAAGTTAGCCCCGTAGTTTTTTTTCAGTGAACTTACTAATAAAACAAAAAAATTTCTTCACCACTACTTTTTAAACAGTTTATATAATCCAGAAATGGCAACCTTGATACAATGAGTGATGGCACTCCTTGGTTGCCACCCTCTAAAGATTTTAATTAAGCTGTATCACAAAGTAAAACATTTACATTATAAAAGCTTCATTTATAAATATCAGTTGGCCCTTGAACAATACAAGCTTAAAGTGTGTGGGGTCCAACTTATATGCAGATTTTTTACAGAACAGTACTTAACTGTAAATGTGTTTTCCGTTCCTTAGGATTTCCTTGACGTTTTTTTCTGTAGCTTAGTTTATTGTAAGAATACATATGTAATAAATATACAACATATGTATTAATCAACCGTTTATGTTATCAGTAAGGCTTCTGATCAACAGTAGGCTATTAGCAAAATTTTGGGGGAGTCAAAAGTTACACAGATTTTCGACAGTGCGGGTGGTCGGTGCCCCTAACCCTGCATTGTTCAAGGGTCAACTGTAAATAGAGTATCAAAGCAATCCAAGATCAGCTAGTCACATCTGGTTTTGATTCAAATGCAAGACTCTTGACAAGTGAAGCTCTGAGTATAAGCTTTAGTCAAAAGAAGATCTCTTCACCCTCCATGGTCTTTTTATTTGGAGGAGAAGAATGGTGCACTTAGGATATAAAATATCTTCATTTCACAAAGGTATATATGCAGTTTACCAAGGTGATTTAGAATTCAGAACTCAACCTTGTTTGTAACTTCAACTAAACTACTTGACACTTTGCATCTGTTCAATAACTCAAAAGAGCTAAATAGTGTTTGAAAAACTTATTTGACATAAAATGTATCAAAAATTATGTTAAACAACTAAATTGATTTATGTGTCATTCCATCTTCTTCAAGTTAAAAGCTGACATTTGGGTTAATAAATGCATTCAACAATTTAAAGGTACAAGTACTGGGGCGCCTGGGTGGCTCAGTCGTTAAGCGTCTGCCTTCTGCTTGGATCATGGTCCCAGAGTCCTAGGATGGAGCCCTGCATCGGGCTCCCTGCTCGGTGGGAAGACTGCTTCTCCGTCTCCCTCTCCCCCTGCTTGTGTTCCTTCTCTCACTGTGTCTTTCTCAGTCAAATAAATAAATTAAAATCTTAAAAATAAATAAATAAATAAATAATAAAATAAAGGTGCAAGTACTGGTAATTAAAAGAAATTTAATTCATGAAGACACCACGACCAAGTGAGGTTTATTCCAAGGGTGCAAGACTGATCCGATATTTGAAAACTGATCAACATAATGTCATACTAGCAGAATAAAAGAGAAAAATCACAGGATAGTACCAGCTGATGTAAAAAAATGTGACAAAAGTTCTAAATAAATAAAATTTAATTCGGTTTTTTATATTAAAATTAAAATGAAACTTTATTAAGGAATACATAAAAGAACACTGAATACTCTCATATTAGGTTAAAATAAATCTTTTTTTAAAAAAGCCTAGCCAAAAATTAAAATATCAATTTATTACCCTTAAAAAAAGTGGGGGAGGGGATGTATGTTTTCCAAGGTTTTTTATGTTCTTTTCCAGGTCAGTTTTCAAATTCCAGAAGATCCATGTTTCACCCTGGTTTTTTTTTTCTTAAGGGTGAGAGGGTAGAAGGACTGGGGGCTGGTTGAGGGCAGGGCTCACTGGGGTGAGACTGCAGAGAAATAGGAGGGCCTTTCTACCTAATGTCAACTGAAATGACGGTCACAAAGAGCCTAACTCTTACATAAACCAGGTTAAGTCGAAGATAAAATAATCAAAGAAATCCTAGGTAAGTATCTAGCGGTGTGAAGAGTATTTGGACATGTTCTTACCTAGGCACTCTTGGATCATGCCATGTGCTCACACCAGTCTGAGTATGTAAGAAATACACCTGACCTTGTTGTGTTGTCCTCTGTTCTGTAAAATTAAGAAACACTAAAAATAAAAACATATTCAGAATGTCCAAATGAAAGACAGCTACAGACACCAGGATATTACATCAATAGTTAATTAAATTCTCCAAATTACCAATCTATTATATTACCAAAACATGCTTTATAAATCATTTTTCAACTCAATACATTTTCTTCTGGAAACAATCTTATAAACGGTGATAAGGGTCAGAGGCCAGACATCTGAAAGCCAACTACATTTACAACGTGGCTCAAATACTAAACATATATTGCTATGGAAAATAGAAAACAAGATTGTCACAGTACCAATATTTCAACAAAACAAACAAGAAGAAATGATCTCTTATTTGTCTTAAAGTAGAGCCTGAGGGGGAACAAAAGAAAGCTCAGAAGAAGAGGCTAACCAACTGCAGGGAGATTCTGCTAGGACTTGCAATAACTTTCAGAGGGTTTGCAGGCTGCTAATGCTTGTTTATTACGCTAATTTTATATCAAAACTTAAGTTTTTATCTTGAGAAAGGTGTTTTCTCAGGACTACTACTTAAACTCAAACAAGGAAAAAAATGTGGAATATGCCATTTTAAAGGGGGAGACACTCTATAGTCAAAAACAGACAAAGATGCAAAAATAAGCAAGTTAGAAAGAGGAGAAACCAAAGAACAAGCATGCATTCTGGGGATAAAAAGATCAAAGGCAAAATTAACTCCGAGCCCTTGGGAAGACAGTAAGGAAGCCAGGGCAAAAGGGAAGGAATCTGTGGAAAAGTTTCTTCAACGGTGTTTTTAGTCTTAATTGTGCTTTTAAGCAACAGAACCACTTATCTTTAAACAAAATCTAATGAAAAATTCCAACATGTAAAACAATACAACTATTGCTACTATTTATTAGTATAAATTTGTTTGTGAACCTATAATAAAGTCAATTTAAACTTTAAGCCTCATAAAACCATAAACATAAAAATGTTTAAAATTGGTGACAGATGAGAGCCGAAATAATTTCAGTCTTGGTACCCACTTTACTCCTAGGTTTTAGTTGTACAAAACTTGTTTTTAATCCAAATAACACAAATACTGTAAAAATATAACCACCCCCACTCCAAACTGCTTGTCTTATAATCTCAATTAAAAAGAAATGGCAGAAAATAATTTATTCTAAAGTCTGAACATTAATAGCAACAGGCAAAATTTACTAAGTGCTTTCTGTGCAGGAAACTGTCAGGCACTTCACATGAAACCATCACTTGAAATCATCATTAATTTCCCCATTTTATGGAAGATAAAATTGAGGCTCAGGGAAATTAATAATGTGCCCAGTGTCACACATCTAATGTGCAGCAAAGCCAGGATATAAACCCAGGTCTGTCTATCTCCCAAGGCCATGCTCTCATCACTGTGCTACTTAGGTCAACCTGGGGCAGCATAGCACAATTAATGGACAAACTGGTTTTTTTTTTTTAATTAAAGAGTTAAAATAAAGCTAGAATCACGCATTTGCAGAACAGTTTAAAACATATTGTAGAGGAAAAATAAAACTCAAGTTAGATCAGGCGATTCCCAGTGTTGGTCATTAGGTGTCACCATAAGCCCAGATATGGTTTATCTACAGGCTGCTGTGAGGGCAAGGATATAATTATTTTGGTTAACTTTTAGCAAGAAGGAGGACAGCTGAGTCACAGTAGCTACAAGAGTATGCACAGGTTGTGATTTAGAAAGTTCTGTATCCAACTAGAAGATCCAAGTAATCTTCCACATGAAATTCTACAATTTAGAAAATTATATAAGATTATAATATTTTTACACATAGAAGTGACTAAATCATTTACAACAATAACCTAAATCATGCAGATAACCCAAAATTATAGACAATACAAAGATACGAATAACTTGAAAAGCACATTTCTGATGGCATTTCTAAATATGAAGGTCTAGAAAATTACATCGCAGGTCTGACTTCAGATTACCATTATCGATGACAATACCATCTTACCTTTATACAGGGCCCATTTGCAAGTAACTTCACACTGTTACATATGCTCTCCCCGGTACCTCTGAGATAAGGAGAGGCATCGTTCATCTTATTTCATTATAAAAGAGCAAAAGGGCTGAGGTTAAATGACTAGCCCAAGCCAAACGGCTGGTTAGGTAGTCCTCTACCACTTCAAAGACTTTTCAGATTCGGAGATTTTACACATTCATTTTCACGTAGAATCCCTAAACCCAGATTAATAACTTCTTTAAAGCTGATTTTCTGGCTTTCTTAGCAAGCTGAAATCAGTAAGCCACACTTTATTTTTCCTCTGCTAGTCATACCATAGCCTTCTGGTAGGTCTGGAGGAGTATGTAAATGTGTCCTGCTCATGTAATTTCTATGTCGCTGTGACCGGACTCTCCTCTCGGCCAGTCTGGGATCTGAAGACTGTCCACATGTTGCACCATTTGTTCCACTAATTGGAGTGTTCTCATCAACAAAGCAGCTAAGAGGTCTGCCGGGACTTGAATATTCAGATGCTGGTCTATTGAAAAGTAACAGGGATAAAAAGTTACTCAACTGAGATATCAAAGATAGAGTTCTCTAGACAATGTATGTACTGCAGGAACAACCACAAGAAAATGGAATAATCAATACAAATATAATGATTTCAAGAACTCTGAATAAAAGCAAGCTTGATGCCTCTTAAACACCAAACAAATTCAACATAGGCAGACTGTCAATTATGTCTTTTTTTTTTTTAAAGATTTTATTTATTTATATGACAGAGAGAGATTACAAGTAGGCAGAGAGAGAGGAGGAAGCCGGCTCCCTGCCGAGCAGAGAGCCCGATGCGGGCCTCAATCCCAGGACCCTGAGATCATGACTTGAGCCGAAGGCAGAGGCTTTAACCCACTGAGCCACCCAGGCGCCCAATTATGTCTTTAAATCATTTATACTGATTTTAATTACATTTTATATGAAATCTACATATATCAGTAGATGTAAGCACTAATTTAGAGAGCACTACTTGACTTAGTCTCAGCCTACTTCTCGGACCTGACTTCCCACCTTTCCCCCACTCCACTTCTGCCACACTGACATACCTCCGGTTCCTTGAACTTGCCAAGACTGTTCTACCTTTAGGGGTGGAAAGGAGTTCTTCCTCCCACCCAGAATGCTTTTTTCTCCAACTCTCCCTAGGCCAGGCTCCTTTTTCTCATTCAAATCATAACTTAAGATTAAACGTGTGAGAGATCCTTCCTGACCTTCAATTCTAAGGTAGTCACCCAGGCATTTAATAAGTATATTACCTTACTTTCTCAGTATAGCAATTATTTGATAATTTTTTATCTGCAACCTTGTTTGTTTTCCCTTACTAGAATATTTATTGAGAGAAGAAAATCCACCTAGTTTATTTCCCGCTATATGTATCCCCTGCACCTAGAATAGTGCTTGGCATATATATAAGAGTATCTCAGTAAATATTTATTGAATGAAGAAAGAAGACGGTGTAACTCTTCAAAGAACTTCCCGTATACTGATAGGTCATCAAAAATGTAAGAGGATAATCAAGAGTTAATTTTTAAACTAACATTTACAACCACAATCAACTTTATACATGTGGAAATTAAAGTCAGTTGAATGAGTTAGAAGGAAATGGGACTTCACTAAAGCACCGAGAGAAGTACACATTCATTTATGCTCAGATACAATAAAAATGGGTTGACGTCAATAAATACTTGGCAGTTCTATACTAAAAATACAACTCTCAAATAAGCATTTTTTTAAATGGCAACATGAGGGACGCCTGGGTTGCTCAGTCGTTAAGCATCTGCCTTTGGTTCCCTGGGATCAAGCCCCGCATCGGGCTCCCTGCTCTGCAGAAAAGCCTGCTTCTCCCTCTCCCACTCCCCTTGCTTGTGTTCCCTCTCTCACTGTGTCTGTCAAATGAATAAATAAAATCTTCAAAAAACAAACAAACAAACAAACAAAAAGTAAAATAAAATGGCAACATGAGTTAAGCTTTTACCTGAGAATTGAAATATAAGAGGGAAACTATGACTTAATGAGTTAAGCAATTAATTCCCAATAAATAAAAGTAGGTATAGCTTAGAGAAGCATTTGATGTTCTCTGGTGCCAGTCCTGCTCAGGAAAAGTAGGGCGGAGGGCAAAACAAACGCTGAGTAGAGGCAGCAAAAAAAATTCTTACTTAAAAAAAAAAATACTTCCGGGGCACCTGGGTGGCTCAGTTGGTTAAACGTCTGACTCTTGATTTCAATTCAAGTCATGATCTCAGGGTCACAAGATTGAGCGCCAAGCCTGGCTCCAAGCTGAGCACGGGGCCTGCTTGAGATTTTGTCTCTTGTCAATCCCTCTGCCTCTACTCCTGTACTCCCGTCCAGGGCACACACACTCTCTCTCTCACACACACATAAATAAATAAAATCTTTTTTTTTTTTTTTAGATTTTATTTACTTGACAGAGAGAGGCTGAAAAATAGAGAGAGAGAGCACAACAGGGAGGCTGCAGAGGGAGAGGGAGAAGCAGGCTCCCTACCAAAGCAGGGAGCCTGGACCGGTGACCTGAACTGAAGGCAGACTCTTCTGCTTAATCGACTGAGTTACCCAGGCGCCCCAAATAAGTAAAATGAAAATAAAAATAAAAAGGACTTCCTTGGAGTTTCCAAAAATTATCTGGCATCCCACATCTTTATACGTTAAGCTCCATGAAGGCCCTTTTGCCTTGTTCACCGTTACTGCATAAAATGCTGAGCACAGTAATGGCATATAACCATTTGGTAACCGAATGATAGCTGTTACCACTACTCTCAATACTTTTCATCACCTTCTCCCTACCTGGTTAAATTCTAACATTCTTAAAGATTTAGTTCAGAAATTCTCCTTCAGAGTTTTCCTTTGCAGGTTCTAACATCCCCTTACCCTGAACTCTAAGTTAGGTGCCCTCCATATGTTCTCAGAGCATCTGGTTCTTATCTTGATCACAGACCTTACTGGATGCAATATAATAATATAATCATACCCTGACATGACTGAACAAATAAAGATCCAGTATATATATTTTGTTACTGCCATTCAATAACGGAATCAAAAAAAATTTTTCAAGAGTCCCACAAATAAGAGGACTTCTCAATTTATTCAGTTAACTCATTTAATAAATATTTATTAAGTACCATCACAGGCCCTAGAGCTACAATAACAGGATGACCTGCTAAACAATCTTCATTGAAAATTACTTTTGGAAATAATAATGGCACTTGCTATAAGATCTACCGATCTTGAGCAGTATAAACCAAGAAAGGAAATCTGGTAAAGCTGACAGATAAACAGAAAGTGGCGATTGCAGGGAGGCAAAAAGCACAGACCATGGGAAGACATCTGTATGTTCTTACCGTGTTGGGCGTTCCCACTGTGTAGTTCTTGTTATGTGGTTTAGATACTGGATTCTTCCAGAGGCAGTTCTCCTTTCTTCCCAGCTTAAATAAAAATTGAGAGAGAAGGTATCAATAGGAAGGTAGATACAGAATGTTTTTAGTGCAAAACTGAGCCAGGAAGACATCTGCTGTTATAAACCAGGAATGACAACTGAAAAAATCAATAGACTACTGGAATTTTTTTCAGCTTATTTTATTTATTTTTTAAGATTTTATTTATTTATTTGACAGAGAGAGACACAGCGAGAGACGGAACACAAGCAGAGGGAGTAGGAGAGGGAGAAGCAGGCTACTGGCTGAGCAGGGAGCCTGATGTGGGGCTCGATCCCAGGACCCTGGGATCATGACCTGAGCCAAACGCAGACGCTTAACACGACTGAGCCACCCAGGCGCCCCTCAGCTTATTTTAAAACTGTACAATGTACCTTCTGGAATTCTGAAGCTTCTAAAATGTTTACACTGAGGTGTGATGAGTATTTTCCATCAGCCAAACTCAGAATTCTTCAATAATTGTCAACACTCGGTTAAATTATACTAATTTCTCCAGAATTTAGTGGGGGGGGGGGAGCCATACTAAAAATAAAAATCACACCTAATCTTTAAAATTAACATAAAAGTATATAAAAGCTTTTTAAAGCATTTAGCCTACCCAAATTATTTTTTAAAAAACAACGGTACTTCCTCCTCAGTAACTTTTTAATGCATGTAAACAACAACAAAATATAGGTAAATGACCACAGAAATGTAGTAATGTTAATATCTCCACCAAAACCCTGGCAGGGGTTTAGGAGCCATAAAATATAGGAAATAAAGAGATGCTTAAGGGGTCTTTTGCCCTGTGATAACAATTAAAGCACAAAACGTAGTGTTTATCAATTAATTTTTAGATTATATATATGTACGACTACATTATAAAATGTAGACCAAATTGGAATCTTTAAAGGATGTGATATAAAACAAATGGGGAAGAAAGTACTATAAAGTAGAGCAAGTGTGAAATAAGCCTTACATTTTGTAATCTCTTAATACTGATTAGTTATTTCATCTAAACTTCCCTTCAAAATTACCATTATGTACCTCATATGCATAAAAGTTAATATATATATCAAGGAGCTAAAGTGATCTACAAATAGACTTAAATTATGGAGATTTTTTTTTAAGATTTTATTTATTTGACAGAGAGAGACACAGCGAGAGAGGCAACACAAGCAGGGGGAGTGGGAAAGGGAGAAATGGGAGATGTGAGACTCAATCCCAGGACCCTGGGATCATGACCCGAGCCAAAGGCAAACTGACTGAGCCACCCAGGAGCCCTGATTTTTAAGAGTTTAAACGAAATGAGCAAATACCCTGGCTTGGATGTAAAATTTCTTATCAAAAATAATTTAAGTCAAAACCCAACCAATTATACACTTCAAATAACTTATTGTATATAAACTACACCTCACTGGTGTTAATTAAACATATTTTGAAGTTAAAGTCAGAAAAGTGGGCGCCTGGGTGGCTCAGTGGGTTAAAGCCTCTGCCTTCAGCTCGGGTCATGATCTCAGGGTCCTGGGATCGAGGCCCGCATCGGGCTCTCTGCTCTGCAGGGAGCCTGCTTCCTCCTCTCTCTCTGTCTGCCTCTCAGCCTACTTGTGATCTATCTCCCTCTGTGAAATAAATAAATAAATAAATAAATAAATAAAATAAAGTCAGAAAAGTGTCAGCACTAGTTTCAAAGACAGAGAACAGTGATCAAAAGTAAGAGCTTTGGAATCCAGGCTTAAGTCTGTGTTCCAGCTCTACTGTTCACTATGAGGCCTTCAAGGCAAGTTTACTTAACTCCTCTGAGTCCCAATGTTTTTGGGTTTTTTTTGGTTTTTTTTTTTTTTAATTTTATTTTTATTATTTGCCCAAGGGGTACAGGTCTGTGAATCATCAGGCTTACATCTTTCACAGCATTCACCAAAGCACAAACCCTCCCCAATGTCCATAACCCATCCACCCTATCCCTACCCTCCCACCCCCCAGTAACCCTCAGTTTGTTTTATGAGATTAGAAGTCTCTTATGGTTTGTCTGAGTCCCAGTGTTTTTAATCTACTAAATGAATGAGGGTGACAACGGTAGCATAAGAAGTAGTAATAGTAGCTAATTATTTACTAAGCACTAGTATATGCAAAACATTGTGTTAAGTGCTTTATATGAACAATTTCATTTAATCCTCACAATTTACATCATATATACTATTATCACAATACTCTTCTATACCATAAACCAATGCTTACAGAAGTTAAATAAACTAATTAAATTCATAAAGCTTGTAAACATAAGAGTAAGAATGAGAACCCAGATGGTCTAATTCCAGAATCACACACACGTAAATTAAATGAGCTAATGCATCACGTAAGTGCTTATAACAGTACCTGACACAATATGCTCAATAAATGTTTCTATGTTGTTAAATTTTCACTTCACAAATCTCCATCCCATTCCTCTAAATGGAGTAATGTCTCAGATTCAGCACTTACATGCCCGGTTTTGAATAATTTAATCAAACAAAAAAGTTGTTCTTTCAAATACATAATATTTATAGGAAAGTTTTATTTGTCAAGCAATTTGTCTCCTAGTCAAAACTCTTAAAAACCAAATTTAACATATCTAATTAATGGTTTATTTTATAAATTTGTCTTGACAAGATTCCTTGCTCATTTTCCAAGTACAAGGAAAATTTAGATTCTGGAACTGATCGGCAAATTTCTAAAGTTAAGCATACCATAAATGCCAACTTATATGTCATTATCTGAAGGATGTTATCAATATATTTCTCTAATGATCTCAGCTTACCCATCTGGTAAATCATTATCAAATAAACGACTGCAGTCCACAACTTGTCCTCCTGTGCCTATTCGGTCTCTGGACTGAAGACTTACTGTAAGGCAACAAAAAAATTACTAAAAGTCGGAAAACTAGAAAGATTTATTACAATTTAAAATATGTATCTTTAAAAGACATCTAGTTTATCTTATTTTATACTTCAGAATGAACTCTTTAGCTTTTAATAAATTCTGTAATTTCTTTCTCCATGAGATCTTTCCCTTTAGGAGTGACATTAGAATTTTATGATTTTGTATGCTTTACTGTGTTCATGGAGGAGAGTTTAAATCCTTTTTGCCCATTGTAATGGGGCAATGCAAGGCCTCCACTACACTCAAAAGAGGCATAATGCATGAAAGGTATATTCACATACAGAGGAATTGGAAAAGTTCACATTAATTTGGATTTAATTCTTGACACATCTTTAAAAAACAAACAGGGGTGCCTGAATGGTGCAGTCGGTTAAGCGTCCAGCTCTTGGTTTGGACTCAGGTTGTGATCTCAGGATTGTGAGATCAAGTCTGCTTGTGATTCTCTCCCCTTCTCCCTCTGCCCTCCTGCTCATGCTCTCTAAAGTCTTTTTTTTTTTTTTTAAGATTTTATTTATTTTTGTGAGAGAGAGAGAGAAAGAGGGAGAGAGAAAGCATGAGTAGCGGGGAGAGGCAGAGGGAGAAACAGACCTGATGCGGGACTAGATCCCAAGACTCTGGGATCATGACCTGAGCGGAAGGCAGACACTTAAACAACTGAGCCACCCAGGGGCCCTCTAAAGTAAATCTTAAAAAAAATAAAAAATAAACCAAAAAACTGGATTCTGGCAATCGGGCAATACTCAGATTCCAGGAGTTAAAACAGTACATAATCATCTAGTGTGGTGTAAAACTACCACTATAAATTTGGAAGCAAGAGATGTAAGCTCTAGACCAAGCTCTAACACCTAGTCTGGCAAATGACCTTCAACAAATCACTTAACATTCTTAAAGTTTAGATAATCTAAATAATGAGGAAGTTAGGCTAACTGATATGTCTGAACTCCTTCCTTGCTGCTCTAATATTCTTTAATTCTATTTTTGGCAATTCTCCCAAAAGATAAAACAGGAACAGGCAAATGTGACAATAATCCAACTTTATTTTTTTAAGATTTTTATTTCTTGACAGAAAGAGACAGTGAAAGAGGGAACACAAGCAGGGGGAGAGGGAGAGGGACAAGCAGGCTCCCCGCTGAGCAGGGAGCCTGATGCGGCCTCATTCCTGGGACCCTGGGATCATGACCTGAGCCTAAGGCAGACGAGAACGACTGAGCCACCCAAGTGCCCCAACCCAACTTTTAAAGAATTAACCAGTTACTATATAAAGTATGACATCTAAGGACCCTTCATTCTAGGAAGGGTCTCAAAATTCTGAAATCTTCCAACTCTGCAAAAATTTTGAAAAAACAAAGTTCAACACGTTACTTCTTTATGTGAATTTCATTTATAGGTGACGTTGTAACATACCTCTCTTCAGTGAATGTAAACAAAATGTTATACGAAAATTGTACTAGAAAACAGTATTAACCAGTTTTTATACAGAAAAACTAAGTGAAATGTTTACCCAGATATATTCACTACAAAAACTATGTATTTTCTCATTAGCTGGTTTAGAATAGTATTAAGTCTCAAAATGAAGATTTTCATAAGCTTCAACTCCAGACTGCTGTATTACAAAACACCTAAGCAATTTTTAGGTGGGTTTGTGTTTTTTAATGGCCTAATCCTAGCAATATGTAAAATGAGTCATAGGAATACTATGTTTATAAGAATACTGTTCATAACATTAAACCATCAGAAACAATCTAAATATCCAGCAATAATCGACAGCTAAATTAATTATTTGTCCACCATGGACTGCTATACGACATTAAAATGCATCCATGAACAACAACAAAACAGGTTTAGGACAGATTAAAACAGGTTATTTAAAATTCTGCACAGTGTACTATCATTTAAAAAAAAAACAGAAAAGGTATATATATCAAGGTAATGATGATGATGGCATATTACAGATGTTCCTTATGTTTTCTATGTATATTTTTATTAGATTTTATAACAAAAAAAGAAAAACCTCACAAGAGATGCGAAGAATTGAGTAACATTCAAAAACAAGGTTAAGAATTTATAATCTTGAATCAGTCGTCTCAATTTGGGAGATTTTTCTCTAAGGTAATACTCCAAAAATAGGATAAAGCTAAGTGTCCAAAGATGCTTGCAAGTTTCGATGTTATAATAGCAAAAAAAAATAACTTAAAAGTCTAACAGTTAAGTTATGACATACTGATATAATTCAGCCTCTAAAATCATTAATTATAAATGCTAATAATGGTTACAGTAAGTAAAAGAAAACAAAAATTTTATACCCAAGTGAACCAAAGTAATAAAAAATATACACATATAAATGTATATAAAATTATTAGAAAGGGATGTATATTTTTTAAAGTTAGTATTCTAGTGTACTTTTTCTCCATTTCCCAAAAGGATGTTATATACATCTATGCATGATTATTTGTAACGGTCTAATTCAAAAGAACTAGAACTTATTCTGGTTTCGGTTCTTTTTTTTTTTTAACTTGTTCCATTTTTAAATGGCAGGATGATAAAGCATAATGTTTGAGTCCAACATATCTCTACTATGATAACCAAATTCACACAAAAGCTTCAAATTTAAACACACACATTTTAAAGTAAAGCTTTCCTTCTTTATATAGTATACCCATAGGTTTATTTCTAATTGGCGACAAAGGAAAATCTGCTGTTTTTATAAATGCCACCTACACTTAGTGGAACTCTTTTGTTACTACTGGACATTAGTTGGCAAAAATTACATAACATACCAAATCAAATAAAGTAAGAACATTTAAAAGTCTTATATATCACTTCTCGGTCTTTTAGCTAAGATCAAGTGTTAAAAGTCTTAAATGCCAGCATTTATTTTTGAGTTTTTTACTCCCTTTTCAATCTAAGAATGACAGGAATTCTCAATAAGGGTGTAGTGTAGATACCTCCCTGTGATAACTATGATAGGGCTTTGTTATGTTGTTACTATGGCAATTCACTATGAACCCAATCTATTCCCCTGGGAAATGAAGCCCTTCAAAAGTAACTTCAGTAACTAAAACCTCTCTGACAGGCTCATAATGCAATCAACTTATGCTATATTCTGCTCTATAGTGAAGTGGTAAGAGTCCAAAAAAGTTTTCTTCTTTAAGAAGCCTCAAAGGAGCCCATCTTGGTGTCCTACCACATTATGTGTCTTTTTTTTTTTTTTTAAGATTTTATTTATTCATTTGAGAGAAACAGAGCACAAGCAGGCGGAGAAGCAGAGGAAGAAAGAGAAGACGACTCCCCGTTGACCTGGGAGCCCAATGTGGGGATCCATTCCAGGACTTGGAGATCATGACCTGAGCCAAAGGCAAATGTCCAACCATTTGAGCCACCCAGGAGACCCGCACACTATATTTCTTGATCAAAGATCAATCCATCAATTCTTGAGTCTCAGGAAATTCTGTATAAAGCCCTTCCACTGAGTCAATTCAAGACAGCCCACCGAGTGTCTTATGAGTAAGATAACAACCTCTCCCTTTCTCCAATCACTATTCTATGATTCCTCATATTCTTTTCAATTAGCACTGATTATTTTAACACTGTAAAGCATAAACAAAGTTCAATAGAATATTCTTACTCAAGAACCAGTTTAAGAAATATTTATAGAAAAATTTCAGACCATGTATAATAAAGTCTGGGTTTCAAAGGATGCCTAAAGGATCAATAGTTCTTCACAACATTGAGCCTTTTTTTTTTTAAACATTATTTAAAAAAAAAAAAAACCCACATTATTTATAGGGCGCCTGGGTGGCTCAGTTGGTTAAGCGACTGCCTTCAGCTCAGATCATGATCCCAGAGTCCCAGGATCAACTCCCACATCAGGCTCCCAGCTCCATGGGGAGTCTGCTTCTCCCTCTGACTTTCTCCCCTCTCATGCTCTCTCTCACTCTCTCTCAAATAAATAAATAAAATCTTTTAAAAAAATAAACATTATTTATAGTTCGAGGGTTTTTTTTTTTAATTCTTTAAATTAAGGTAGCCTGGAACCTGGATCCACTGTTTGAAACATTTTATGTGACTCATTTAACTCAAGCCAATACAATGAAGCTATAGTTAGTGTACTTGGATTTAAAAAATATTTAGAGTTTAGGTGAGTCTGAATGATTCCAAAATTTCACATAACTTTAAATTCCACACTTACCTACTATCTGTCCTCTAACCGTATCATTGTCATTTGGCCCAAGTTTGCACAGATCCAACCTCTGATCTATTTCAAATCAACAAAAAAAGCAATTAAAAAATAAGCTGGTATCAGAGCTTCTAACATCTATAGAATGATGGTAAATTTCCATAATCCAACGGCAATCAGGCCTAACATTTAAATAATAATGTTTTAAAGATGAAGCAAATGTTTAAAATCTCTTACTGCATATATAATTAGTATAAATGTCTTAACAAAGTTTTGATGAATTCAGATTTCAAAAACCATAAGGCACTGGTGTATACATTACCAAGAGGCAAATACTTTTTCTCCAAAGATTTCAGACCACTTTGTCTGAGTCTTGGCTTGTCACTTAATAGTTGTCGTTCTTAGGCAATTTATCCAAGTCTTGATTTTCTCACACGGATTCAGGTATAACTGTAGTACCTACCTGATATTTTTTAAGGATCAAATTATTAGGTAATTATGTAAAACTTTTAGCACAGTACCTGGCATATAAGTATTCAATAAATGTTAGTTATTATCACTGTTTTTTTTAATCTAACCATTTCAAATGAGCTCTGCTTACACAAAATAAGTATTAATAAGAAGCTGAGTATAAACTGTAAGATAAGGATTTGAGTCAGTTCGGCTACTACCTCATTTAGGGGCAACTCATTTACTCTCTCATGCCTCATCTATATAACAGGCATCACACCAACCTGGTCAGTTATAGTAAGGAACAGTGTCACCCACAACATGTTACTTTTGATTATAGCACTTAAAACTGAATTCTTGTACAGCTATATGCCATCTGTCTATTTAAAGAAGTTAGAAATTGATAAAAGGAGGACACCATACATTAGTCTTTGTATTTCCCACTCCAAACTGGTAGAACACTGTATCAGGGTGCTCAAAAAAAGTTTGATAAATGAAATATTATGGCACATCAAAAGGGTTAAGTAAATTAATGCAATGAAACACAGGTAGCAGAAAGAAAAATCTGCGCCTGGCTATCCAGCCAAAAACAGACGTTTTTCCCTTTGCAAAATAAACGGACACTGCTAAATCCTCTACACAGCGGACTTCTGCAAAGCAATTCCTCTTCTCTCATTCAGTCTCTCCAGTGAGTCCTCCTCCCTTTGCCAGCAGACCCTTGCCCTTGCTTCTCAGAAGACAGGATCCATACCTTTTTCACCTTTATCACCAGGTTTTGAACAGTACTTGGCACATTAAAGGTTCAATAAATGTTGGCTAAATTGAAGCAGAGATAAGGCCGTACATATGGCCTATTAGTCTTCAGTTTGCCTGCCTGCTGCGTTGAGTAATAAAACAGTTCGTTTTTATGTGCTAGACTTTTACCAATCCCAACGTCCTCTATTTCCTGCTGGGTCACCCTGTCAACTCAGAGGTAGGAGAAATTCTCAGGTGCCTTTAAATTACCCCAACTCAGGACTTCTGGCACAAATTTCTCCCTTTTTAACAGATCAATATTTATGTATCTGGACTACGATATACTACATGAAAAGGGATCATATCTCAATATAGCTAATATTCAAAGCTAAATTTGCTCTATTTTTTATTAATTTCTTTAGCTAGATTCTAGGTGGATTTTTGTTTAACAGAGACATCTAGGCTAAAATCCCATGACAATGACTAGCAATATTTTTTATATTATATAAAAAAGAATCCTGTAGAAACAACAAAAAATTTTGTTGAAAAAGACATTTTCATCTATGTCCCAATGGAAATAAACCCCCAAAAGATGCTTTGTCACCTGGTTACATGAATTATGCACATGCTAATTAAACTTGTCAATCCAATATGGAAATCATTGCTAATGTCTTGACCTTGGCCTGATCTTCTAAGCACCCAGGTTGGTGGAAAACTAAGCTACAATTATGTAGTTAATACAACTGTCTTACACTCAATGTTTTACTTTTCCAGAACTTTAAATTTTTTTCACCGTTATGTATCACTCTTATTCACTAATATGTCCCCTTTAACTGCCACCTTAAAATCACTTTATCTCATAAATCCACCAAAACCAGAGAAGGGTACTAAGAAATTTTTTAAAAGGCATATATACTTTGACACCTTTCCTTTTACTCTTGGATATCAAACCTTTTCCTAACACTTACAAATTCACTAGCTACTAAGCACCAGCACTGATTCAGTTCACGTTTCACATATTTTAAATGTTTCATTCTTTTTACAAAGCCCATATAAAATAAATTTAATCAAGAATTTTTACCAATGTTTCAAACATACATAGAAAGTTAAGTTTCTGGATCCTGCCTCCCCCAAAAAACATGTGTGGGGGGTGTGTATATATAGAGAGAGATTACACAAATATATATACATATTTTTTTAATTTTAAAAAACACTAGTATCTACTCACAACCAGTGTCTTTGAGGCGGTTGATGGCATTGGAAAGAAGTCGAACACAACCAAGAAATCCAGCACCTTGTTTTTTATGGATCTTCTTGTGATTCCACACACTGATCGTAACTGAATCAGACTTTCCAATATACCTAAAACACAACAGGACTGAATGAGTAGCTTGGCAACTACAAGTAGTTAGTGCGAAATTTTTCTTTTGCTTGCTTTTGTAGTCTAAAGCCACAAATGCTTCAGAGTACGGCTAAATAATGCAAAATATGTTTTGAGTTCAATCAATCCCACAGGATTGAATTTAAATTTTAAAAAAATCTTAAAAGTAAAATCCAGAAAGAATTTTTAATATCTCCTTCATCACATCTGCCACTCTCAGGCTGGGTTAACAATTTTTGCTAGTAAAAAACTATTTTAGTTGCTAGTGTCAAATAACACTCAAGGAGTTTCTGACATTTCTTTCCAAGAACAAAAATGTTACAGGAACTTTTATCAGTCACATTTTAAAAACATTTCAATGACATGCCCTATCATCTCAGAGTACTCAGTTAGTTTTCAAGGGGGCATCGTCAAGGCTGACAGACCAAAAATCTGACATACCTGTTATGTTTTAAAATGCTGTAGAACAAAAGCTGATTGTAACGCTTTTCCCCTGCTTCTTTCCTGTATGCAGGCCTTGAGCGAGCAGGACTCTTGCAGATTTCACTTCACTGCCTGCAGACAAGCAGAGCAGGGAAAAGCGTTACTATACTTGTCTGTGCATATACCTGCAAGTATGTAAAAGCTCTACCACAGCCAATTGGTTCACATGGTGCCATCCCATGCAAAAATATAATAAAATAAGTATATCAGTAGAACCCTAACCCTATTTCATTGCCTCTAAGTGGTCAAATTTTTGGTCCAGCAACCTTGATCTTAAAGTGTGATTCGATAAAGCAGTAACATCAGAAAAATTCACCTAGTATATAAAAAAGCCAAAACCACTTAAGTGAGAACTAAAATTTTTAAATGAGAAACAGGGAAGTCACACCTGGATCCACCATGCTTTAAGCATGCCTACCCTCCCACCCCTGGACTTTTAATTATACAAACCAATGCATTCCCTTTTAAAAAATTAAGCCAATTTGAGTTTCATTTCTATTGCTTGCAAATGAAAAACTCTGGACTAAACTACCCAGATGCACCAATTTTTAAATATACCTAACAGTCCTAACTTGGCAAGTATCTCCTGCGTGGTATGTCAAAATTCTAAACCAGAATCAATTATTAAAAAGCTAACTCACCCCAAACCAACATCAAAAGAAAAAAATCACATTAAATTGCTTTCCCAACGGGTAAGCCTGATGTACAAGTATGATAAAATGTTGATCAATCCCTTCATGCCTTAGCCCACCACTGGCATAAGCATCCTGTCAGGAGGCTGGATGTCAAGGCCCAGAGACCTTAAGAACACACATTGAAAACAGGAGATTCTGTCAGTTTGTGTCCTTGAACAACTCTGAGACAGTGAATCGCCTCACTGCTAAATGAAACTTTTATACAAAATACACTGCTACTGTATGAAGTCACTGAAAATCTGGACTTGCCTATTGTTTCAGTTAGTCTGCTCTAATCAATACAGAAGGCAAATCATAAAGGGCCTTGTCAGCCATGGTATGAACTCTGGCCTTTACTCCAGGCAAAGCTGGAAACCAATAGAAGATGTGCAACAGAGGAGTAACAAATTTGAAATATGTTTTAACAAGATCATCCTAGCTGCCGTGTTAAGACTGTAGAAGCAAGGCTAGAAAAACAAGGACTCTAAGGCAGAGGTCAGCAAACCACAGCCTGTGAGCCAAATCCAGCAGAGCATAGGATATAGTGTGATTTCATTTTCTTCAAGGATAAACTTTTTTTTTTTTAAGTTTTAAGGCCATATTATAAATATTTAGAAAGTCTACATCTCTTCATTCACATTACTACTTTTCAAACAAAGTCCTCATTTCTATGTGCTGGATCCAACAATTCCACATACAAATGATGATTCAACAGGGATTTCAGCCCATACCACTGGAGAGTCCCCACCCCTAAACATGGACTTGGCCACCAGGGAATCTCACTCAAACTACCTATTAGCACATTAGTATAATACCAAGCTCTGGTCTGTAACTTGCACAGAACCCCTGACAAACAGACAAATTTAGGTAGGGACCACCCCCCTGCCCCAGGTCCAGCGTGAAGCAGCTACTAAAGAGGAGACCTCTGCCCAAACGCCAAAGATTTGTCATTGTCAGTCTCAGGGGGGAATGTAGAGGTTACTTCTGGGCAATAGGTTTGAGCAATGGAAACCTGAGTAAGGTCAAAGGGGCCACACTGACCACCAGCTGAATGCAAACAAGCTCATTACGAGACCCACCACCTCAAAATATCCATAGGCCTTAGCTGACCAATAGGCTACTTACAATCAGCACAGGTACCAACAAAGGAAAATTCCATATGTTCCCATATTTCCTCACTCCCCTCTTAATGACAGCCCCCCACCACCACTGCCTCCTGGTGGACAGTCTCTCCTCTGCTGTATTGCCCACTGCTCCCTTGCAGTGTATTCAGTAAACTTCTGTCTCTTGTTCTGTCTGGGGTGAATCCTCACACCACCCGCTCCACTGGCCTCCAACCAATCAGGCTGCCCCACACTCCAGTGTTGGAACTAGTCTCCTGGACATCATTGCCTCCCTCTAAGCCATTTTTTACATTATAGTCCAAGTGTCCACTCTTAGATATAAACCTGATTATAGCATTTCCCCCACTTAAAACCCTTTCATTGCTCTCCACTGATTTTAGGAGAGGATTCAAATTACTAATAGGCTTTCAAGGACCCTCATGAGCGGGCTCCCGCCTGCCTCTCTTTGCTTGTCCTATGCCATACTCCTCCTCTTACATGAACTCACTAATGCTGCCCCTCCAAACTGTTTTCAAAGTCATAATCTTTTCCACCTCTGGTCTTCACATAGCTTTTGCTTAGAGCCAGCCCGCTTTTCCTTTTTCAAGTAAACTACTTAAGGTCTAAGCCTAAATGTCACTTTTTCTAGGAAGCTGTCCTTAACTCCTAAATTCATATAAAGAAGTTCTGTGTATTTCCAGAGCACCCTATACTTCCCCATTTTCTTATCACACTGTTTATAATTTCCTATTTACTTGTGTTGATACACCACTTGGCTGTACACTTGGAGGATTAGGTCTTGTTCACCATTATACCTGGGTCTCTGGCTGAATTTAAATATCTCTGAAGCTTAAAGACATGGTTTAAAACAACCTGATTAAGAACTCAAAAGCTTAGTTACATAGACAGTAGCTTATTATAGCTGTAATTTTAAATTCACTGCAGGTCAAGTAATAAAAAATGTGTGACCTAATATAATACATTTACTAAAAGCACCTAACATTTGAAAATTATCTGTCAGGGACTAGTCTAAGCACTTTAAAAGGTATTATCTGTCTTACTCTTCCTATCAGTCTTCTAAAGTAGGCATTGTTGCTGTCGTCAATGGAAACTGACGCACAGGGGGTTAAACACTGAGCTAATGACCATATAAGCAAGTGGTGGAGGCGGGAAGCTGGGTACTCTCACTTCTCTCTCGCCTACTTTTCTGGTTCCTATTTATCTGCCTACTAACTTGGAATTACTGAGCCATAGCACTGAGGGGCATACACAAAAGCCTTATTCTGAGTTGTCTCTAGGTATATCTCAATGTTTCAGTAGTAGAGACAGGACGTTTGTTCACATGTGGTTTAGAAAGTCAAATTTAAGTAACTGACCAGAGTCCTGGCTGAGATGGGTACTCTAGGGTGGTTCTAGAACTAACTGTCTAAAGTAAGTAGGCAAGATGTCAGGCATAAAGGTTTGATGGGAGATCTAAAATTCATTTTTGTAAGTAAGTCAAGTGGAACACTTTGAAAAAATCTCAAACTGATGAAGGGTGAAGTATAAAGCTTAAAAAGCTTAAAAGACTAAAGACTTAAAAAGTCAGGCTATCAAGGCAGTTAACATGTTTATAACACGAGATATGCTGACAAAATGGTAGCGGTGTAGAAAGCATGTGATAACGAAATTAACAACCTAAAGAAAACTGCAACCTATAACTGGTTTCAGGGAGGAACAAATAAAAAACAAGACTATTACTGCCATCAAATCCTTGAAATATTCATGAACTTCTAAGCCCAAGATACTCTGATGGCGATGGTGAGGCTAAAACAGAAGGACTGGTGAAGTACGTAAAGGAATGGAAAGCCCTCCTGAATCCCCTCCCTGATCCAGTTCATCCTCAACCTTGGCAGGAGACCTAAGGTTTATACTCAGAAAAGTTCTCTGAGGGACACTAGGCACAGCTGAGGGAGGAGATTAAAGTCCTTAATAAAAGCAGGGATATTAAGAAGAGGTTAATACAGGCAACAGAGACACCCCCTAGCATCCTTACACTCCTCAGCTCCAAGAACACTAGCATCCAAGAATATATGGCCCTCAAGCAGGAAATGGGAGAACTGTCACAGTCACACCTGATTACCCTAGTGAGTGGACCAGCTTTACCCATGGACACAGAATTCCCAATCAACATTTAAATGCCTCCCCTTAAATATAAAAATGAAAGAAACCCAAATCAAAGTAACAGGAAAAAAAGGAACTCTGACAAAAGAGAGGCAATACAAGCAACAGAAGAAAACTAACTTCTCTTTAGAGAAGATATTGCATCCAGGAAATAAGAGGAAATTATGAAAAAAAAAGTCAAAAACTTTTAGCTTGGAAGCTAAAACTGTGAAAGCAGAAATTATAATAAAAGGAATGTTTGAAATTAAGTTGGGGAAACAGCCCAGACAGTTCATCGCAGTTTTTAGTATTTTACTATAACAAAAATAGTTTATTAAAACAGAGAAGGTACCTAGGTGGCTCAGTTGGTTAAGCGTCTGACTGTGGCTCAGGTAATGAGCTTAAGGTCCTCGGATCAAGGCCATGTCAGACTCCCTGATCAGCAGGGAGTCTGCCTATTACACACACACTCTCTCTCTTTCTCTCTCAGCCCCTCCCCCCACTTGTACATTCCTTTCTCTCTCAAATAAATAAAATCTTTTTAAAAAAGAGAGAAAATATGAGAGAAAAAAGATAGGACAACTAAATGATCAATTCAGAAGGGATAACATCCAAAATAACAGGAGTTCCAGAAAAGGAAAAAGAAAGAGAAAACAGAGAGGAAATTATCCATAAATAAATAAACAGGGGTGCCTGTCTGGCTCAGTTAGTAGAACATGCAACTCTTGTTCTCAGGGTTGTAAGTTCAAGTCCCATGTTGAGTGTAGAGATTAAAAGTAAGATCTCGTGTGAGTGGCAGGGGGCCCAGGTGGCTTAGTCAGTTAGGCATGTGCCTTCAGCTCAGGTTGTGATCCCAGAGTCCTGGGATCAAGACCATGTCAGGTTCTCTGCTCAGTATAGAGCCTGCTACCCCCTCTTCCGCTGCCTCGACCTGCTGCTCTCCCTGCTTGTGCTTTCCCTTTCTGTCAAATAAATAAAATTTTTTAAAAATTAAAAAATTAATTTTTTTATAAATAAAAAATTAAAAAATAAGATCTTTTCATTATTCACTTACTAAATTAGTACATAAAAAATTTCCCCATAACTAAAGAGTTAAGTATCCAGAAGAGACCACAGGCAGTAATTTCTCTGACATCAGTCATAACATCTTCCTAGATATGTCACCAGAGGCAAGGGAAACAAAAGCAAAAATAAACTACTGGGAGTACATCAAAATAAAAAGCTTCTGCACAGAAAAGGGCCAACAGAACTAATGGACTGTTTAGTCCATTTTCTCCCAAACTATCGAATGGGAGAAAATATTTGCAAATGACACATCCAGTAAAGGGTTAGTATCCAATATACATAAAGAACTTAAACAACTCAACACCAAAAAAAAACAAAAAACAAAAAACAAAACAGCAAATAATTCAATTAGAAAACACACAGAAGATATGAAAAACATCTCTCCAAAGACACACAGATGGCCAAGAGACACATGAAAAGATACACATATCATCAGGAAAATATAAATCAAAACCACAATAAGACATCACCTCACACACCCGTCAGAATGGCTAAAATAAAAAACTCAAGAACAAGTGTTGGTGGAGAAAAAGGAACCCTCATGCTCCGTTGGTGGGAATGCAAATTGGTACAGCCACTGTAGAAGACTTATGGAAGTTCCTCAAAAAATTAAAAATAGTGGGGCACCTGGTGGCTCAGTCAGTTAAGCGTCTGACTCTTGATTTCTGCCCAGGTCCTGAGATCAAGCCCCATGTTGGGTTCTGAGCTCAGTGTGGAGTCTGCTTGTCCTTCTCCATTCCCCCTGCTTGTTCTCATGCACTTACCCTCTCTCTCTAATAATAAATAAAATATTTTTAAAAAATTAAAAACAGAGGAACACCTGGATGGTTCAGTCAGTTAAGTGTCCAACTCTTGATTTCTGTTTGGGTTGTGATCTCAGTTGGGGTCATCATGACCCATTGAGCCCCATGTTCAGTTCCACCCCCAGTGTGGAGTCTGCTTGAGATTCTCTCTCTCCCTCTGCCCCTCCCCCAGCTCACTCACTCTCTCTCTCAAAAATTAATTAATTAATTAATTAAAACTAGAACTACCCTATGATCTAGTAATAGCACTACTGGATATTTACCCAAAGAATATGAAAATACTAATTCAAAGGGATATGTACCCCAATGTTTACTGGAGCATTATTTACAATAGCCAAATTATGGAAACAGCCCAAGTGTCCATTGAGACATGAATGGATAAAGAATTGAATATCATCTAGCCATAAGAAAGAATGCAATCTTGCCATTTGTAACAACGTGGATGGATCTAGAGAGTATAATGATAGAAAATAAGCTGGTCAGAGACAGATAAAAATACCATATGATTTCATTCATATGTGGAATTTAAGAAATAAAACAAATGAGCAAAGAGGGAAAAATAAGGAAACCAAAAAGCAGACGTTTAACTACAGAGAACGCAGATGGTTATGGGGGGAGGAAAAGGAGGGAGACAGGTGAAAAAGCTGAAGGAGAGATTAAGAGTATACTTACCTTTTTTGGGGGGGGAGTCAGTGAGGGAGTGGGATGTGGGGGGAGTACAGGGAGAGGGAGAGAGAATCTTAAGCAGGCTCCATGCCCAGCACAGAGCCCGATGCTCAATCTCACAACCCTGAGCTGAAACCAAGAGTCAGATGCTTAACCCACTGAGCCACCGGCGCCCCAACAGTACACTCATCTTGATGAACACTAAGTAATATATGGAACTGCTGAATCACTATATTGAACACCTGAAACTAATATAACACTGTATGTTAAATATACCAAAATTAAAAATTTTAAAAAGAATTTAATTATCCAGACTAAAAGTTTCTAATAAGAATCTAGCAATATGTAACATATTATACCAAGACCATCATCAAAAAATATTAGTATCAGGCATAAAGAGAATACCCTGGAATCTTCCAGTGGAAAACAATAATCAAGAAAGATCAAAATTAGGATGCCATAAGCAATACTCTAAAACTGCACTGTTCAAAAGGGCAGCCACCAGCCACATGGAGCTACTGCGTACTGGAGGCTCATCCAAACTGCGGCACTCTGTAAGTACAAAACAAACTCCTCTAAGATCTCAAAAACTTTTAAAATGCTTATTTTTTAAATTCTATTTATTTATAAAAAATTTATATTGATTATATGTTGAAATGAGGATATTTTAGATATACTGAACTAAATAAAATATATTTATTAAAACTAATTCTTTTTATTAACTTTTTTAAGTGTGGCTTTGAGCAAATTTAAAATTACAGATGAGCTTGCATTTGTGGCTCACACTGTATTTCTATTCAGCAGTGCTGATCTAGACCTGGAAGACAATGGAGCATTGTATTCACAATTTGGAAAGAAAGTGATGTCTTACCTAGAAGTTTATATACAATCAAGTGAGAAGACAAAGTATATTCTCAGATAAGATATCAAAGAAATTTTCCCTATCTTTGTACTCTTTCTCACTGAAAGACAGACTACATCAAAACAGGGAATAAACAAAAAATGGGAAGTCAATAAACCTAGAAGAGACAAAGGAAATCCCCAATGTAATGATAAAGACAAGTTCCCAGACAACTGCAGCAGGTCTTAGACCAGTTTAGACTATGAGACCAGACTGGAGGAAGAGGACAGAAGTTTCAGGAGGGATATCTCCAAGAAAAAAACAAAGCCAATGGAATAGCTTGTGTGGTTGAATATATGCAGAAATGTTCAGTCCTGTGGGAGATTGGAAATTAACCAACAAGACAGAGAGAAAACTACGCAAATGGCAAAGTAAGATAGTTACAACTCCAGAAAAACAAAAGTTGTCAAGAAAGGAAATGTAATCATTGCACACCACATGACTCAATTATGAATATTTACATGATCATAGTAATGTAAATACAGAAAAGTGATTTAACCAAAAAGGTTCACATAACTACACTGGGGGGCTAGGAGGAAGAAGGGCCATGTGGGTGTTGTGGGTATTGTGGAGAAAGACCAGTTGTAAAAGCCTAATTTTCTTGTATGGTAGGAAATGTAAAAATAATACCTAAAACTAAAAGTATGTATATACTAAATCTCTCTCTGCATCTCTCCTCCCACCCCCACCCCATATAGAGAGATGTATAAAATAAGCATGATATCTAGAAATAGAAGAAAAGACCAGAATAAACAAAGTTACTCAAAGTAGTTACCTTGAGAAATGGGAATCAGGAATAAGAATGGGAAAGCAAACTGCATTTTCCCATTAAAAGCCTTACAGTATTATGCACCTTTTTAGGAAGTTACATATACTACTGTGATTAAAATAAAACCATCCCTACAAAAGCAAAAAGAATGCCTACAAGTGAATCCCACTTATGACTTCTGGTTTATACTCATTACTGGCCAAAAGTAAATTAATGCCTTTATTTAACCGAAAAAAAATGGGGTGGGGCTGCTCTAAACTGCATATAGATTTTGTTCTCCATGAGCTTATTAATGGTACTTAGTCTTTCAAAACCAACCAGCTATCAGTAAGACAAAGCACCTTTCCATTAGGTTTTGTGTCCCTCTGTGAAGACCAAATTATACCATAGATCAAACTCTGGTCATTTTCAGTGATTCTTTTCAAAGACTATATCAAATAAGACTGATTCTAAGTTTCATTTCAAATGAATCATTAAAACCTACAGGTCATAATGCTGATTCCACTTTGGATCGAGTGTATTCTTCACAGTATCTGTAGAATGGCACTGCCCAGATCCATCAACCACCACCTTAGCAAATGGATCAGGAAGTCCTGTGAAAAAAGGGGAAGAATTTTTTTTATTAAAGAATATTCTGACATGGAAAATAGAAGATTCATTGTATAAAGCTTACTATTTACTACAAAACAAAAGACTATTCCATTCTTTATAAAAAGTTGAACATTTAGCTATAAATGAAAGTGGTCCATTTTAAAACTAAGATTAAAGTTAATTCTATATTAAATACCAAAAGCTACATTTTTTCTTGCTCCTATCTCAAAACTTTCTCAGCTTAAACTACCAAAGCCTACAGGTTACCTCAAAATGTGGAAGTTTTTATAGATCTTTACCAGCCCCTTGACCCCAGGAAGCTTAAAACATTCCTGGCTCTCTTAGAGCCTTCCCGAGGGCTCTCTTAGTAGCATTTAAAGAAAGAACTTATTAAAGGTTTTCACGCAAGAACATGGGCTACAGAGAAATCAAATTAGCCAGAAAGTTTTCTCCGATAGCTACCATGAGTGATGAGAAACTGAAATAAAAAATCTAATACTCCGCCTTAAAAGATCTTACCATCTAATTGGGGAGATAAGAATATGCCATGGTTAGGGGTTAGGGGGAGGACAGGGGTGGGGGTATGGGTTGGTGCACCTGGGTGGCTCAGTGGGTCAGGCCTCCAACTCTTGGTTGCGGCTCAGGTCATGATCTCATCGGTTGTGAGATTGAGCCCCGTGAGACGAAGTCCTGCATCAGGCTCTGCACTCAGCAGGAAGTTCTGCTTGAGATTCTCCCTCGCCCTCTGCCCCTCCTCCAGCTCATGTTAATTCTCACTCTCTCTCTCTCTCAAATGAATAAATAAATCTTTTTTAAAATGCTGTGGGGTGGGGTGCCTGGGTGGCTCAGTCGTTAAGCATCTGTCTTCAGCTCAGGTCAGGATCCTAGGGTCCTGGGACCAAGCCCCTATCAGGCTCACTGCTCAGCAGGGAGCCTGCTTCTCCCTCTCCAGCTCCCCAGTGGTTGTGTTCCCTCTCTCACTATCTCTCTCTGTCATAAATAAGATCTTAAAAAAAAAAAAAAATGCTGTGGGGGAGAGGGTAACCCAACAATAAACAAGTAGTTTGTATTGACTATAAAGAAAACACTTTTAATACTATGTCAGGCACTACTCTAAGTGCTTTATATATATTCAATCTCTTATTCTTCACAATAATCCAATGGGGTAAATACTAGCATAATCTCTACTAATAAGGAAACTAAGGCACAAAAGGATTAATTAACTAGACCAAGGACAAAAAATAGATGACAGAGCCAGGGTCTAAGGTTTAGATTTTTAAAGTCATGCAATGCACATATAATCTAATTCTTAACTTCATGCTTTTTCTTTTTTTTAAAGATTTTATTTACTTATTTGAGAGACAGAGAGATAGCGAGCGAGAGAAAAAGCATGAGCCAGGAGGAGAGGGAGAAGCAGGCTCCCTGTGAGCAGGGAGCCCGACGTGGGGCTTGATCCCAGGACTCTGAGATCATGCCCCAAGCCAAAGGCAGATGCTTAGCAGACTGAGCCACCGAGGTGCTCCTCGATTTCATGCTCTTAACCACTATGCTATGCTACACCTCTCATTTACTATGTAGTTCAACAGTGAGTACAAGTAAGAGTTCAGAAAAACAGGAAAACTGTTGGAGTTTGAACAGTAAATCAAGGCTTTTGGGGGAGGGGTGGGAGTGGGGGTGAGGATGGGACTCACTAAGGCTTTAAAGGATAAACAGGAAGAGTGCCAAGAAAGGTATGACAATATTGACAATATCTGAAGGGCTCTGAGGAGTCTAACCAAATCATCTATGCTAATGTGTAAAAGTAAATACCTCTGGAAAGAAAGGCTTGAAAGTCAGAAAATGACTGAAATAGACAATAGGGAGCCACTTTAGGTTCTTAAGCATGGCTGTAAATATGTGGTCCTATTTTTTCACTAGTGGTATTCAGGGTAGACTGGAGAAGGAAAGATTGGTACAGAGAACATCTATGAAGCTGTTGGAAGTTCCACAGAGGAGGATAAAAGAATAGTAAGATGAGTAGACCATGCACTAGAAAAGTCACATGAAAAGGAAAGTGACAGCAAAATGAGCTACTCTGACAGATTTAATATGAGTTTATAAGAAACTAAAGTAAAAAATGACTCTACAATTTCCAGCTCTAAGCAACAATGAGAAGAGTGGTCTTTGGGGGTAAAGAAAAGTTGGAAGGTAGAACTAAATATAAAATGTTAAAGAGACAAAAATGACAAGTTAGGCATTAGACATACTGGGGGACGGCAGATTTCCTACGGACAGCTGCAAATACGAGAACAAAATGTTGGTAAGTCTTGATAACCGAAGAACTTGTACACCTTGATATCTATACTAATTTTTTTTTAAGTCAAGATACCAAAATGCCAAGACTCAAGGCCAGGCAGAAACTGTGTCATCAGTTCCCCAATTCTGTGATCCTGTCATCTGTCAACTTCAAATAAGACCAAAATTTACAAATGCTAAGTATTCAAGAAGATACTTGGAAGTTAGGGTATTGATATACTTAACTATATTCTTTTTTTTTTTAAGGTTTACTTATTTATTTATCTGACACAGAGATAGAGCGAGCACAAGCAGGGGAAGCAGCAGGCAGAGGAAGAAGCAGGTTCCCTACTGAGCAGGGAGCCCAATGTGGGGCTCAATCCCAGGACCCTGGGATCATGACCTGAGCCAAAGGCAGACGATTAACTGACTGAGCCACCCAGGAATACCTATTTAACTATATTCTTGAAGTTTACTGCTACTCATATTATTTCAATAATACCTAATCATTTTTAACTGTATTTAATGGAAGAGTACTTTTCCTTTTGCCTTCAATAACATTAAGTATTTTCTCCTGAAGGAATCCATTCCATCTTGTTCTTTTGATTCTACTATCTCAAAAAACATATAAATGTGTGTTTTTAAGCAAAAATAAAACAAAAACCACATTTCTGGCTTTCCTTTTAGATGTTTAGCTAGTTATAGAATTAAGGACTAAGGAAAACAACTTTTCCACACAAAAACACTACATTTGGCTTCCAAATCCTTAAGTATGAAATTCTCAGTCCCAGCCTCCTATGTTTCTCTTCTGTTAAATAACACAAAATACAAGCTCTATACCCTAACAACAACAACAATACCAAAAGTTCAACTTACCTGATTACTCCACAAAAATTTAACTTGAGAGCCCAGTTACTATAATGAGGTCAAAAGCTATCAAGTTTTCTGATGTAAGACCTCTAGTGGTAAATATAAAGTGGCTAAGGTATTTTCTGTATTTTTAAAAATTTCTCAATTATCCCCATCATTTCTGAGTTATATAAAAATAGCTAACGCTCAAGACTTCCTCACTACACAAAGATACTTGGGTTGCAAATAATAATGAAACAAAAATTTCAACTTAGAAGTGTGCTACTTTCCAGAGAAAGTTTTAAGTAGGCTCCATGTCCAGCATGAACCCCAATCTCAGGGCTTTAACTTATGACTGTGATCAAGACCTGAGATCAAGAGTCTAACACTTAACCAAGTGAGCCATCCAGGTGCTCCTAAAGCTTTAATTTTTGATTGAGGGAAGAAAAAAAAATCTTTCACCAACCATCTTGGTTCTGAGTGACTCAATTTGGCCCTTATATACACCACTTTAACACAACAGCTTACACACAAATCTTTTATTTAAATATTGCATAAAAGAATAAAATATACTAATGAAAACATTCTTATGCCACCTGGGTGGCTCAGTCTGTTAAGTGTCTGCCTTCAACTCAGGCCTCAGGATCTTGGGATTAAGCCCTGCATAGGGCTCTCTGCTCAGCAGGGAGTCTGCTTCTCCCTCCCTCTCTCTCTGTCTCTCAAATAAATAAATAAAACCTTTTTTAAAAAGAAAAAGAAATCATAATGGATAAACAGATATGTGACAAAGTTAACGGTAGAATCTAGATGGTGGATATTCACTATAAAACTCTCCACATGTTCCTATATGCTGAGAAACTTTTCCTTCTAAAATTTTGGGGGAAGGGGAAGTAACTTATTTTTTAAAGCGAAAAGGCTTGCAAACAATTCTAAAAAATGAATTGACAAAACTTTTCTCAGCAAGGGTGAATACCCAAAATAAATAGTATTATCTTAAATTATACAAATTATAACACTTGGCTTTGTATTTTTTCCTATAATTAAATATATACACACATACATATTTCATCAGCCTATAGTCAAGCTTAATATTAAAATTACTAAATTATTAAAATTTACTTTTCTCATTCAACATGATTTAAACCTCATTACAAACAAATACTTTATACTTTGGTATCAATGATAATTGCGCTCTGATCAATAGATACTCTCACTCAAATTTCACTCAAATTTCATTAAGAGATTCAGGAAGTATTCTTTCTCTGGAATTAATGTGGGCAACCCTCAACTTATAAACAGATCAAAGACAGATGTAAATCTGCCACAGCAGAGGCTGTTCCCACTGTGAACCCACGAGATAGTCCATCCCTGGTTGAGTGCCTTCTGAAGGCCTCAGGATTGGCTTTCCTGTTTCCCTTTCCAGAGCCATCAGGTGTTTCTTCCATTCTGGTTTTAAAGATAATCACACAGTTTCCCCTAATTTTCTTATCCCTGGAGCAAATTCACAACTCTTTAAGAATTTTTATTAATTTTTATGCCTACACCAATGAAAAAGAGAAGGAGTTCAAGAAGGAACTTTTATCCCTACCTATAATTTAAGGGCAGATAAAGATCATATAAGTGGCTCTCCGAGGTTCATCAAAAATTAAAGTAAAATTCCTCTAGATTATCTAGGAAAACTGAGACAAGGTTATCCAGATAGTTACTGGAGAAGATGTGTCTTGGGACTCTGGAGGAAAGAATGAACTTGGAAATGAACGGTGGGAGACAAAACATTAGATTTTATCTGTAAAACCAGAGCAGATGTCTCAGTGCAGAAGCAACTCTAAGAGTATGCGATTCCTCACTTCCCTCCCTTTTTTCCTTGTCACTTGCCTATCTGATCCTCTTTGCCACTCTGCAGTCCTATTAGAATAAATTCTACCTCAAATCAGCCTTTAAGAAGGATAAAAAAGAGGGGTGCCTGGGTGATCCCAGGACTCTGTGATAGAGCCCCATGTGGGGCTCCTTGCTCAGCAGGGAGCCCACTTCTCCCCTACCTGCCATTCCCCCTACTTGTGCTTGTTTTCTCTCACTTTCTCTCTGTGTCAAATAAATAAATAAAATCTTAAAAAAAAAAAAAGGTAAAAAGGAGTATATATTGGTTATTAGGTTATTAGTGACAGGGATGAAATAGGTAGCAAAAGCCTTTGAAGATATTATCTGGTGGCAGCATGGAGAGAGGCCAGTGGCCTCTGCTACTAGAACACACAGTAGAGTGGAGAGAGAGCACGTGGTACATAATTGGAGACTGCTTAAAACTTTCTTAACTATGTCCCAAATTGCCCTCTTTAACTCCTGTCCCACATAAACAGACACCAGAAAAATTTCTAATTATATAAAGGTTTATAAGATGTTTTTTACAACTCTAATTCTGGTTCTCTCCAGAAATTTTAAAAGAAAATTTCAAGGGAAATGAATTAAATATGATTTTAAAATGCATCAAGAGCTTATTACTTCTTTTAATCAAATGCCTGAAAATTAAGTAGTATCATATTAAATTAGACAGCACATATAGGTAGTTTTTGCTGGATGTTAGAACTTGAATTTTAAAATCGAATGAAACTTCTTGATTTATAACTTCAAATATTTTACATATAAAATTTTGTTGGCTTAGAGTTCTTTATTAAAAATTGTATCATTTATACTCACTTATTTCTATATTTTTAAATTTTCTTTACTCAACAATTTAAAGCCATTATGAAATACGATATTACAGGGTAAAGATTCTAAACACACGTGAGGGGTTCTTCCCAATCCTCCCTCACAAAACTTAATCCTAAATAAAGCCACAAAAAAATCTGACAACTTATTGGCAAAGAGACTGCAAATATGGGAACCAAATGTCTGCTTTGGAGTCCGAGACACAAGAGCATCTATGATCAAATGTGGCAGAGATTTCTTTCCTACACTCTGGAAATTCCAAGCAGGCTGAATGACTTCTCTACTTTCCAAGGAATCATGACTGCCTGAATAAAATTTCCTATAAAATGTTAAAAAAGAAAAAAAACTGTTTACAATATAATCTCTACTTTTCTAGAAACCTAGTAGTATATGCACTAGAATATTCTTTACACATACCTCACAATTTTCAATATTCTTTACACATACCTCACAGACAAACTTACACACATATTCAATATTCTTTACACATACCTCACAGACACACACACATATTTCACACAAATACGTGGGAGGGGTAGATAAAAGGAAAGGGACTAGAGCTAAAGAGGCACAAAATCCTCTTTTTAAAAAAAAAAAGTGTTGCCAAAAGGCTCTGAACCAAAGCATTCATAAAACAGTACTCAGTAGATTTCTGAAAAGAGAACTCACTAAGCCAGACAATTCTGAAAATGTTATCCAAAAAGTCTACATACAACATACAAGATTTAAAGTTAATTTACTTACGGAAAAAATCCTTTTTCACCAAGTTTTTTGCACAGAGTACTGTAAAGGAAACAAAAAAATACATGGAAAGAATTAAAATGGTAAGACTGTACTGTCAAAAGGTTCATTTTAAAATACTAAAAACACCAGTGGACAATAATTAAACACTAACTACAGCAAAGTATGAAATATGATCACAAATTTTTATTAAAGGCTAGCAAAAGACAGCTGAACCAGTGTTTGCAACTTCAGGAATGATCACCAGTAACAGCTGAGGGCCAGAAAGTTTATAAATCTGGTATTCTAATAAGGATCGACTTCCAATCAATCTTCCATCGAGATTTATCTCAGAGCAGCTCGGTGAAAAGGGGAAAACAGTTCTAGAAGGAAATATGTAAATTCAGGTTGATATATTTTTAAAATGAAATAATTTTGTACTGAAGATCATAAATAAAATAAAAATAAATAAAAATAACATTCTGTGATTTACTCTTCATCTAACTCTACAGAAATTTTACAGGAGATAAATTACCTTCTCCTAAATCATCAACTCAATGACAAGACAGATTACTATATCACCAAAAATTGAAAGTTAGTATGTTGAGCTAAATATCCCAAATCCACATTCTCTGTATTACTTTGCATTAAATTATAACTTTTATGGTGATGGATGCACAACCTTATGAATATATTAAAAGCATTGAATTGCACACTCTACAGGGGTGAATTTTATTGTATGTAATTATATGTTAATTAAAAATTACTGCTTATGTAGAGTCATAAACTTAGCTTCTTTAATTCAAACCTGTTACAAGTGAAGGGAAAACATCGATTTCCATATGTTTCTAATTTATAAAATATCTATAAATGTAATGTTTGGTTAATTTCTACCCACTTCTACTCAGTTTAAATGGTATGTTCAATTAATTACAACTATTTAAAGTTTAGTGTATAAAGTTCATTTAACAAACTTTGGCAATAAGTCAAAATATAATCATTTTAAAGGTTCAAAAGAAATCATTCTGAAGACAGATGTCATTGGTAAATGAATAAAATTATTAAGTAAGCACAGGACACTGATTTACTAGTCAGAAGTTTCTTGGGCCCTGTCTTAGAAACAGTTTTATTTTTAAAAACATAAAAATTCACTCATGAAAACGAAGGGCCATAACTAAGAGTACCAAATCACAAAATGGACTTAGAAGAACTTCTCCCTGAACCTTCATTATCACCATATAAACTGAATAAAATACTCAGGATCAATACATTTACAACACATACATGAATCTGAATTATAATCTTCAAGACTGATGAGACAATGGTTTTTTTAACCACCATCCTATGATTCCAGAAATGAAATGATTTCACATCCTACTTTAGAGAAACAGAAAATACCTGTGAATTCTCCAACTTATCACTAACCCTACAAACATGTTTTGATATTCATTCTTTTTGTCTTGCTTCCAGTTACAATGTCCATCCTCCTGCCTAATACTGTCCTTCCCCCTCCTGTACTCTGGATCTCACATTCAACCCACCACTTTTTCAGGGACCTGTCTCTCATCTCCTCTACTGATGGCTTTGTCAGCATTTAAACATACCCTCCAGACACCATCCTATCTCTTCTCCTTCATAATGAAACTACTTACAGAACTGTCTATACTTTGTGACTCTATTTTTCTTTTGGATCCAGAACTTTTATTATCATAGTATTATTTCAATGTTAACTAAGGATATATATTAATATTTACTTCATAATATTATTTAAAAAGTGTTGCTTTTTATTTTATATTTTTTCCATTTATACCTGCACTAATTATTGTTTTTTTTTAATGGAAGTATAATAACATACTGTGTTATCTTTGTTTTGGGTGAATATAATGATTCAGTGATCATCAGGATCACTCTTAATCCCCTTTATCTATTTCACTCTATCCCCACCTACCACCCCTCAGACAACCACCAGATTGTTAAGAATCTGTTTGGAGTTGTTTTTTTTTTCTATGTTTGTTTGTTTATTTCTTTCTTAAATTCCACATGAGTGAAATCATGGTATGTGTCTTTCTCTGACTTATTTCATTTAGCATTAAACCTTCTAGGTCCATCTATGTTGTTGCAGATGGCAGGATCTCGTTCTTTTTTATGGCTAAGTAATATTCCATCGTGCATATATACCACATCTTTATATGTTCGTCTATCAATGAACACTTGAGTTGCTTCCATATCTTGGCTATTGTAAATAATGCTGCAATAAACATAGGGATGCATTATGTCTTTTCAAATTAGTGTTTCCATTTTCTTTGGGTAAATACCCAGTAGTGGAATTACCAGATCATATGGTAATTCTATTTTTAATTTTTTTGAGAAACCTCCATACTGTTTTCTACAGTGGCTGCATTTTACCAACAGAGCACAAGGATTCCTTTTTCTCCACATCCTTACCAACGCTTGTTATTTCTTGTCCTTTTGATTTCAGCCACTCTGACAGATATGAGGTGATATCTCATTATGGTTTTCATTTACATCTCCCTGATGGTTAGGGATATTGAGCATCTTTTCATGTATCTACTGGCCACCTACATGTCTTCTTTGGAAAATGTCTATTTGAGGGCGCCTGGGTGGCTCAGTGGATTGAAGCCTCTGCTTTCGGCTCAGGTCATGATCTCAGGGTCCTGGGATCGAGGCCCGCATCGGGCTCTCTGCTCAGCAGGGAGCCTGCTTCCCCCTCTCTCTCTGCCTGCCTCTCTGCCTCCTTGTGATCTCTCTCCCGCTGTGAAATAAATAAATAAAAAATCTTTAAAAAAAAAATGTCTATTTGGGTCCTCTGCCCACTTAATAGGATTACTTGTGGGTTTTGCATGTTGAGTTGTATAAGTTCTTTATATATTTTGGATATTAACCCCTTATCAAATCTGTCATTTGCAAATATTTTCTCCTATTCAGTAGGATGCCTTTTTGTTTTGTTGATGGTTTCTGTAGCTGTGCAAAAGCTTTTTATTTTGGTATACTCCCAAAAATTTAACTTTGCTTTAGATTCCCTTGCCTGAGGAGACATATCTAGAAAAAATGTTTCTACTGTCAATGTCAAAATTATCATCTATGCTTTCTTTTAGGAGTCTTATGGTTTCTGGTCTCAAATTTAGGTCTGTAATCCACTATTTTTGTATGTAGTATTAGAAAGCGGTCCAGTTTCATTCTTTTACATGTGGCTGCCCAGTTTTCCTAGCACCATTTGTTAAAGAGACTGTCACAGATTAGTTGACCTTATCAGTGTGAGTTTATCCGTTCTGTTCCTTTTATCTATGTGTCTATCCTGTGCCAGTACCATACTGTTTTAATTACTACAGCTTTGTAGTATATTTATCTTGAAATCTGGGACTATGATACCCCCTCCAGTTTTGTTCCTCTTTCTCAAGACTGCTTTTACTATTCAGGGTCTTTTGTGGTTCCACATAAATTTTAGTATTATCTGTTCTAGTTCTGTGAAAAAATGCTGTTAGTATTTTAATAGGGAATGCATAAAACCTATAGATTGCTTTGGGCAGTAGAGACTTTTTTTTAATATCAGTTCTTACAATCCATGAACATGGAATGTCTTTCCATTTATTTGTGTCATCTTCAATTCCTTCCATCAGTGTTTTACAGTTTCTGGAAGTACAGGTCTTTCACCTCCTTGGTTAAGTTTATTCATAGGTATTTTATTCTTTTTGGTGCAATTATAAATGGGATTGTTTTATTAATTTCTCTTTCTCCTGCTTCATCATTAGTGTATAGAAATGCAATGGATTTCTGTATGTTGTTTTTTTATCCTGCAACTTTACTGAATTCATTTATCCGTTCTAGGAGTATTTTGGTGGAATCCTTAGGATTTTCTATATATAGTATCATGTCATCTGCAAATAGTCAAACTTTTACTTTTCCCTTACCAATTGGGATTCCTTTTATTCCTTTTTCTTGTCTGATTGCTGCGGCTAGGAGCTAGGACCTCCAGTGCTATACTGAATAAAAGTGGTGAGAGTAGACATCTTTGTCTTCTTCCTGATCTTAGAGGAAAAGCTCTTAATTTTTCCCCCTCAGGACCAGATAGGCCTAACAGGTAATATATAGAACATTCCATTCAAATACACATTCTTTTCAAGTACACATGGAACATTCTCCAGGACAGACCACAAGTTAGGTCACAAAACAGGTCTCAATAAATTCTAAAAGACTGAAATCATATGCATTTTTTCCTACCACAACGGATATCAACCACAAGAAAAAGTCTGAAAAGAACACAAATATATGGAGGCCAAATAACATGCTACTAAATAATGAATGGGTCAACCAAGAAATCAAAGAGGAAATAAAAAAATACATGGAGACAAATGAAAGTGAAAACACAACAGTCCAAAATCTTTGGGATGCAGCAAAAGCTGTTCTAAGAGGGAAGTTTACAGCAATACAGGCCTATCTCAAGAAACAAGAAAAATAAACATACGACCTAACCTTATTCGTAAAGGAGCTAGAAAAAGAAGAACAAAGTCCAAAGCCTACCAAAAGAAGGAAATAAAGAGCAGAAATTAATGAAATAAAAACTAAAAAACAAAGAACAACAAGAACAACAAAAACAGTAAGAGTAAACAGTAAAGCTCAATGAAACTGGGAGCTAGTTCTTTGAAAAGATAAAATCTTATTTTATCTTGATAAAATTTTAACAAGATTCATCAAGAAAAAGAGAAGACTCAAATAAATAAGAAATCATGGAGAGATAACAATGAACACCACAGAAATACAAAGGATTATAAAAGAATATTACAAAAAATGTTATGCCAACAAATTGGACAACCTAGAAGAAATGGATAAATTCCTAGAAACACAGAACATTCCAAAACTGAATCAGGAAGAAACAGAAAATTTGAACAGATGAAGTACTGATAAAATTGACAATAATCAAAATAATCAAATTTTTATAATAATCAAAAAGCTTCCAACAAACAGAAATCCAGGACCAGACAGCTTCATGCGTGAATTCTAGCAAACATTTAAAGAAAACTCAAACTATCCCCCCCACCACAAAAAAGAAAAAAAAAAAAAGAGAGAGAGAAGCTTCCAAATTCATTATGTAAGGCCAGCGTTATCCTGATACCAAAACCAGACAAAACACTATTAAAAAAGAACACCATAGGCCAGCATCTCTGAAGAACATAGATGTAAAAATCCCCAACAAAATATTAGGAAACCCAATCCAACAATACATTAAAAAAAGAAATCATTCACCACGATCAAGTGGGATTTATCCCAGGGATGCAAGGGGCAGTTCAATATTCACAAATCAATCAATATGATTAATCACATTAACAAGAGAAAAGATAAAAACCAAATGATCATTTCATAGATGATGCAGAAAAAGCACCTGACAAAGTACAACATCCATACATAATAACTCTGAACAAAGTAAATTTAGAGTGACTCCACTTCTTCACTTCCCACTAATGCCTTAATTCACTTCAATTTGGCTTCCTCTCTCACCATTTCCCCTACGTGGCTTTTCCATTAATTACTAAATCTATCCAATGGACATCTTTCATTCATTATCACACATGACCCCTGAGAAGCATTTGCCATTACTCCTGCTTCTAGAACCCCTCTTTTGGTTTCTGTTCAACAGCGCATTCACCTGGTTTTATACCAAGCATAACATGCATTCTAAATCCTCTTTGCTTAATCTTTTTCCTATACTCCACCCGTGGAAATTGAGGTTCTTCAGGATTTTTGACCTAGATGCTCTTCTTTTACTCTATAACCTGAGGAGCACAGAAGCCCATCTTTGGAATTATATATAAACTGGTATATGAATGTGCACCTCTCGGGAAAGAATCCACATTTTTCTTAGGAGAAAATTCACAGTCTAACAGACTGACAAAGCTCTTCTTCCCCTCTCAAAAAATAAATATGAAGAGCTACATTTCATACATTATACCTGGTCTTAAGCATTCTGGTAACACCTAAATATAAAGACCCAATCCTAACTCTCCCCTAAACTTCACATCCACACAGGCAAATTAAATATGCCCCCAAAATAAAATCACCATCTCCCCCTCCCAAAAAACTGCTCTTCCGGTTTACTTTCTTTCAATAAATAACCTTGCTTTTGATTCCACTGCTCCAGTCAAAAATCTTCACAGCAACCTTCACTACTCCTCCCCCTCCCCACTTCCTGGCAAATACCAATTCTAATCAATTCTGTCTCTCAAATATCCTTCATCTGTCCACTTCTATTAACAATGCCACCACCCTTGTCCAGGCCACCAGCAACTAGTCTAGGCCACAACAACCAGTCTCCCAATCAGTCCCCTGCCTCAAGCTCAACTCTCCAATCAGTTCTCCACGATGGATCCAAAGTGATCTTTCTACAAACATGATTAAGTCCTTCCATACATTTCCCCTCCTCCTAATGCCATTCCAAAAATCTTAAAACATTCCTCAGAACTATCCTTCCACCTGTGTTCTGGATTGGCCTCTGAGTTCATCATTGTTTTTTGTTTTGTTTTGTGTTAAGATTTTACTTATTTATTTGAGACAGAGAAAGAGCACAAGCAGGGGGAGGAGCAGAGGCAGAGGGAGAAGTAGGCTCCCTGCTGAGCAAGGAGCCCAATGCAGGACTCAATCCCAGGACCCTGGGATTGTGACCTGAGCTGAAGGCTGACACTTAACCAAATGAGCCACTCAGCCATCCCCCTATACCATTCACTCTTTCACCATTTTCTATAGAACTACTTTGTGCCAAGTGCTATGACAGATTCTGCAGATACAAGGATACTTTGTATTTAAATAGCACTTAGTATTTAAATAGTATTTTATATACTACTTAGTATTTAAATAGTACTTTGCCCTCAAAGCTTGCAGGTCAGGTATAATTCAAATATTATGCCATCAATGACCTTTTTTTGTTGTTTTCTCAAGAAACGATTTTAAATTTTGCAAAAATCTCCTTTAGTATCTTTGATTTGAGGCAACCAATTTGAGGTGATTGGAGAAAACCATTTGCAGAAGTGCAGATGCAATATATATTAAAATTTCAGTCAATAATTTCTTTTTATGGTTGGATGAGAGTTATCTATATGCAACACACCATGTAGTAATATCAGAGTAAATCCCAGCTGTAGAAACAGAATGGTATTGCTGTTCTTACTGAGTTGTACTCATAATGAATGGCTGTCTATGCTTAATCTGAATAAAACTCCCAACTGTTCAGTATCTTCTTGCCAAAAATTCCCCTTCCTCCTCCAGATTGGAGCTGCATTCCAATTACACTGCTGATTGGAATGAGACTGCTTGAGAGAAAGAAAAAAACCACTCAGACGTCCCGTCTTCTGTTGCCCCAAGAAAACAGATTTTATAATACTGTTCCTACAACTCAAAAGTTGTATAGACTATTTTTGAAAAGAGTAGATTCCTCTGGATTTTCTTTGAACTTACATTATCATTGTAAAATAAAACTGAAGTTCAGGATAACACTCATACATACTCCAGCAAGAAGGCCTAGTGCTTTAAAAATGTCTACTAATATGCACTCTTCCTAATCTCTGGCACATGACAGCAATTTAGATCCTTCTGCTCTAGGAAACAACCACCACTACTTCAACTCCTACACATGGAATGAAAATGAAATTTAAGATCCATAGAAAACCCATACACGAATTTCTGTACATACATTTTTAGTTACTGTTGCTTCAAACAGGAGCACTACACAATTCACATTCAAGAGCACTATTACAAAATGTTACAATAAGCAGAAGTATTAACTACAACCTTCTAAGCACAATAATGAAACAGTTAAGGATGACAAGTAGCATGCTGAAATATTTATCACACATCCACTGAAATTATGTAAATATATTTATTGACAAGAAAACATTTCTTTAAATGCTAAAAGTCCATTAACAAACAATACACTTAATAAAATGTAATTTTAGTCAGGAATATAAGAAGACCGGTTAACATTACTGAATATTTACTAGTGCACGTGTATGCCAACTACTCCGTGAAGTAAGTGGTATCAGTACCTACATTTTAGAGATGCAGAAATGGTGATTCAGGCATAAAGACTTGCCAGAGATTAGAGTGTAAGTACTAGACTTGAGATGCCAACTCAGACTAATTACAGAATCCAAACTTTGAACCGTCATATATATAAAATGAAAGAGTCTCTCAGGTTAGCTCTTCCCTATATAAAGGAACTTATGCTGGTTAAATCAATTATCAGTCTGATAAAAGTTCACAAAATGGTCAATAGAAACCTACAATGCAAAAGGGCCTTCTACAAAAGATGAGCAATTTCCCTCTTTCAATAGCTGTAACAGTTTACCTCTACAATCATATCAGAACTGCTTTTAACTAAGTATCTTGCCACAGTGCCATTTAATCAAAGAATTTTAGGCCATTTGTTTTATGCGTGTAACAAAACAAACTGGGCCACTAAGTTTAACTTAATAAATTTAAAACCTGGCAGGCAGTTAATTAAATTAGCATATTAGAGGATATACTAAAAGACACAGGTTCTATCACAAGGTAAATATTCTTATTTAAAAAAAAAAACCCAAGCTATCAGCATTTAAATATTTCACCAAAGGTAAAATGGTTTCTCAAGTTAATCAATTAAAAGTGACCTTTCTAGCTCACTCATACCAAACAACTTTTAAGTAACTACAGTTTTTTTAAACTTAAAACGTAAGGTTTTGGTAAAAAAATTTTCCTTAAAAACAGTATTTTAACTGAATAAAACTGAAACAAGATTAGGGTGTACAAATAAGCTTTTAAAAATTTAAGTGCAGGTTTGTTAACTTCTTCAGTACAAAAACAGTGATTTCCTCTGACATAACAAATGCAGATACAGTACTTGCTTTTAGCCACAGCTGTAAACAACTGCCTTATGGTGAGGTGTGTGTTTGGTTTTTTTTTTAAGATTTTATTTCTTTATTTGACAGAAAGAGAGCACAAGCAGGGTGAGTGGCAGGCAGAGAAAAAAGAAGCAGGCTCCCCGCCAAGCAGGGAGCCCTACGTGGAGCACGATCCCAGGACCTTGGGACCATGACCTGAGCCCAAGGCAGCCACTTAACCGACTGAGCCACCCAGGCGCCCCTAGTGAGGTAATTTTAAAATAAAACTCCTCTTACAAACACAGTAATCAAACTCTGGTCTAAGTTCACATGTTAAAAAAATAAGTAAAGCTCAACGAAAGCCACGCAGCACAGTCAGAAATGTAAAGCATGTAGTCTAGGCACCCAGCACGTAACAGGCACACGATAGAAGGTATTATTTTAAGACACTCTCTGACAGCATTTCAGCTATATATCTTAAATCATTATTTCCACGAAATTCTTTTCTCCAATTTGGGGATGAAAATACATAAAAGTACTGTCTCCTCTTACAAGGACGGTAAATTCACTATGACTTACAGACCTCCTATGCTGTCTACAGACTGAACACTCACCTGGCTAGTGTCACTGGAGATGCAGCCACTACCTCCTCTCTACTGGACACCTTCATTCAAACAGACGCAACGGAGGACTGCTCAAAGTGATGGATATACTTATGTCTAAATTTAAGCACGTGATAATTTACTTCTTCAACAGAACACCAAGAGAAGAAAACCTTATTATAAAATACAAGTATATAGGTGCAATGAAACCTGAACACTATCCTATATGTTGGGAAAAGTTGTATCACTTTCTGTACACTCCCAAGTTTCTCTTATTTACTTTTTCTAGAGACACTCATAGAGACAGCATAGTATAGTGTTAAGCTGTAAGCACTATTGAGTTTGAATCTGGTGCTATTACTTAGTAACTTGTGACCCCAAACAACTACTTAATGCATCTTTACTTCATATCTTACCTGTAAAAAGGTAGGAGCCACCCTGAAGTGGTGTTTTAAAGATTAAATAAATTGAAACAAATAAAGCATTCGGAACAGCACCTAGTATACAGCAAGTGCTCAATACATGTTAGCTATTATTGTCACTTCTACTCCCAACTCTCTAATAAAATTAGGCCACCAAGTTGCAAACATCTTAAAGAGCAAGAAAGGAGGGGCGCCTGGGTGGCTCAGTCGTTAAGCCCAGTTATTAAGCCCCACATCGGGCTCCCTGCTCAGGGGGAAGCCTGCTTCTCCCTCTCCCACTCCCCCTGCTTGTATTCCCTCTCTCATCATCTCTCTCTCTGTCAAATAAAATCTTAAAAAAAAAAAAAAGCACAAAAGGGGTCATCTCATAACCTTAGTTTGGGTTGCTGTAACAAGTCCCATACACTGGGTGACATAAACATTTATTTTGCACAGTTCTGAAGGCCGGGAAGTCCAAGATCAAGGTGCCAATAGATCTGATGTCTGGTAAGAACCACCTTCCTGTTTTGCATACAGCCACCTTCTTGTTGTATGGTCACATGGCCAACAGAAGGACCATCTTTCTTGAGTCTCTTTAAGGGCACTAATCCCAATCATGACGGCTCCACCCTCATGACTTAATTACTCCCCAAAGGCCCCTCCTTCAAACATCATCAAATTGGAATTAGGGCTTCAACATATAAAACTAAGGGGGGACACAAGCATTCAGTCAGTAACAAAGTTCATGTACTTGGCTTTCAGTATATATTGATAAGTGAGTCTCAGTGTGTATGTCTAGTGTCACTCTTCTCTTAAGCCCCAAGCCCACATTTCAATTGCCTAACCCACATGCCCACCTGAATACCTCACCAGCACTTCAAATTTTATTTACTCTAAATTGAATCAAACAGCTTTCCTCCTGAACCAGATGTTCTTCTTTCCGGCCTTCCTAGTTCTGTGAACTCCACCACATGCTTCCAATCATCTAGAAAGCACATGTCTCTTATCTCTCCCTGACCACTTCACATCTAAGGCAGTTGCCAGATAGTATCGGGTATCATATACCTATCTCTCCGCCTATTTCCATTTTCAATGTTCACATTTAAACAATACATCTAGAGTATTTTATAATGTGCAAAAAAAACTTCCACACAGAGTTCCTTGCTGGATCCTCACAAAAGTTTGTGAGTTATGTTCTAAAATCCACAGAAAAGGAAACTACAACTAAGAGTTATAGCTTGCCCTAATCTGTCATCTAGTAAATGAGCTTATTAGGCATTTTGAATCCAGGCTCTATTCTCTTTTTCTATAGATTGCTCACTCATACCAGCCTTCCCCTCCTTAACCCCTAGACTGAAAATATCAGCCTCTTTGTCCCCTGAAGTAAACCCAGGACTTTTCTGCCTTGCCTTCATTCAAAATATTCCTCCCACCTCAAGTATCATTATTCTAACCACCTACCCTCAAAATCTCATCCATTCAAATCTCATCTTCATGTGAAATGTTTTCTGATCTCCTTTCTCACTATTCCTATGAACTTTCAACAACCACTTTGACTCTACTTGGTTTGTATAGCCAAGCCTGTATTACAGTTATTCACGTGATATCTTATCTGTCCTTCAATATCCCACTAAGCTATACATTTCTTAAAAACAAAGCCATGACTTACTTTTATCTCTCCTACAGTTTATTACATGTAAAATATCTTGAACATAATATGTACTCAAATACTTGTTGAAATCAATGAAAATCTTTAGAAAACCAAGACAAGGTGTGAACAAACTAAAAGGTAAATAATAAAATTCACTCTTTGCTTTCTTTAACTTAGCAAGTCTATTTGTTCAAATCAGAGTGGCTTTTTCAACTATCTGTAAACACTGCTTATCCAACTACTGGAACCCTTCTTTTTTTTTTTTTTTTTTT
>LNAC01000306.1:246022-294796 GCA_002007465.1 Ailurus styani | reverse complement strand
GGAGCCCGATGCGGGCCTCGATCCCAGGACCCTGAGATCATGACCTGAGCCGAAGGCAGAGGCTTTAACCCACTGAGCCACCCAGGCGCCCTACTGGAGCCCTTCTTAAAACCAAATGTCACTGAGCTGGCTAAATCACTATAATGTGTGACTTTTGATCTCAGGGTTGTGAGTTCAAGCTCCACACTGGGTTTAGAGAATACTTAAAAAAAATCATAGAAGAAAAGAAAAAAACAAAAACAAAAACCAGGGGTGCCTGGGTGACTCAGTCAGTTAAGCATCTGCCTTCGGCTCAGGTCATGACCCCAGGGTCCTGGGAACGGAGCCCCATATGCAGCTCCCTGCCCACTGGGGGAGTCTGCTTCTCCCTCTCCCCACCCCGCTGTTCTCTCTCAAATAAATAAATGCAATCTTTAAAAAACAAAAAAACTCACTGAACCTTCTCTCATACATAATAGAAAGGCATATTATCACCTTTTATTATCACCAATTATATTAACCTTATTTCTACAACAATGCAAACAAGGATAAGCTCTCAGGCATTCTGCATCATTCTAGCCTCTAAAAACTACAGTCACTCAAATACCTGATGATCTACTCTAATAGAGCAAAGTGCCAAAGATATTTAGTTTTCAAAACAGACCCTATTTGTAAATGCAAGCCACAAGTACAAATAGGAAAGAAGACTGCAACTATATATTAAAAAAAAAAAAAGCACTGTGATTTATAATAATACTTCTTTATAACTTCATGCTTCTGAGAGAGTTCCTGGGTTGACATGGAATTACTAAATTTAATAAACTTTAGATTTATTTTCAATTTCGAAAAAGTTACAAAGATACTATAGCATTCCCATATACCCTATATAACCATACATCCTATAACTCACAACACCTTACATTAGTATGGTACGTCTCTCACAATTTAATGAACCAACATACATTATTATTAACTAAAGTTCGTATTTTATTCAGATTTCCTTAGTTTTCACTCAAGGTCTTTAACCTGTTCCAAGATCCCACTGAGGAAGCCATATTACATTTAGTCATCATGTCTCCTTAGGCTCCCTTTGGCTATGACAGTTTCTCAGGCTTTGTTATTGTTTGTTATTTGTTATTGTTTCTCAGACTTATTATTCACCTTGATAGTGTAGAGGAATACTGGTCAGGCACTTCACAGAATGCCCCTCAAGTGAATTTGTCTGATTTCTCATGATTATTCTGGGTTTATGAGTCATTGGGAAGAAGACCACAAAGGTAAAGGTGCCATTCTCATGATATCATGTCAAGGGTGACTTATCAGTGTTGATATTAACCTTGACCTGGCTGAAGTAGCATTTGTAGGGTTTCTCAACTCTAGAGTTACTCTTATCCTCCTTCCCATACTATACTGTTTGGGAGGAAATTCACTATGTGCAGCCCACACTTAAGAACCAGGGACTTATTTTCTCCCTCCTTAACTGTGGAATTCTGCATGGGAAATTTGTCTAACCTTTTCCATTTATCTATTTATTCAATCATTTATTCACACCAGCATGGACTCATAAATACACTTTGGGTTATAATCCAGTATTGCTTTACTCTGTTGCTCCAACTGTTCCAGCTTTGGCCATTGGGAGTTCTTTCAGTTGGTTCCTATGTTCCTTTGACATACCCACATAATTGTGGAGAGAGGGGGCACACCTGCATACTTTGTGACACTAGAAAACGCTTCAAGCTCATCTTGTGTGTTCCCTGTCCTGTCCTAGATTCTCCAAGGAGCCCTGGGAATTACCAATTTTTGTTTTTCAAAGATTTTATTTATTTATTTGACAGAGACACAGCGAGAGAGGGAACACAAGCAGGGGGAGTGGGAGAGGGAGAAGCAGGCTTCCCCCTGAGCAGGGAGCCCGATTTGGGGCTCGATCCCAGGATCCCGGGATCATGACCTGAGCTGAAGGCAGACACTTGACGACTGAGCCACCCAGGCGCCCCAGGAATTACAGTTTTAAACATCCATAAAGACCCGCATTCTTCAAACATACACAGCTAAGCCAATTAACCCTTCAGTTCCTAAGGTCTTTCCCCACTAGAACATTAAACTCCATGAGGTCAAGAACTTAAGTTTGATTCCCACTACATCTCCAAAGCCTAGAAAATTGTGCAAAGTATGCCTTCAATAACTACCATAAATACTTAAGTCTTACAAATTCTGAAGCTCCACAGGAGGGCTCAGGATTGAGTCACAACATAACTTGTCATTCCAATGGAATCTGCCTAGATGTGTCATGTTTAGATTACTGTTCTAACATCACTGTGGCTAATTCACTGCATTGTTTTACAGTAAACAAAAGGTTTCCTTTTTCCACTGTTCCTCCCTCTTATTCCACTGCAAGCCAAAAGTTTAAGTATTTCCCAGTAAAATTTCCAGTGCAAAGGACTAATGCATCACATTTCCTGGATTCTTTCTATAATGGCATAGTGCCATTTGCATCACCCTCTCCAAGTTCTATTCAAATGATCACTTTTAACTTTGTAGAGTTTAAATGAAAGGCATAATGCCAAATCCTTACCAACAGTGGCAGAAGAAAAATTACTGACAATGAAAGTGCCAAAAATCTACAGATACTTGTTTATATACATTGCCCCTTCAAACGCTCAGTATATATGTAAAATAAAGCATCTGAAACCTACCAGTATCTTTATCAATCTTTTTATGCAATATACAAATTTTTATAGATTATAAATAAATCATGTAGAAAGGAAAAAGCATAAACTAAATATACACTGTCACATGTTTATATGGTTTGATTATAAGGTGAAGACATGTTCCTGTACCTTATTCAAACACATGCAAAAATAAGCCAAGATTATAATGGGATGATTCTACCAAGCAACTTTATATCTACAATATTCACTAAACTTAATTTGTAATGCCTTTTTTTTAAGATTTTATTTATTTGCCAGAGAGAGAGAGAGAGCAAGAGAGCACAAGTGGGGAAGCAGCAGGCAGAGGGAGAGGTAGAAGCAGACTCCCCACTGAGCAGGGACCTCCCCCCAAGGGACCCCCCCCCCTCCGCCGATGCCAGGACTGGATCCCAGGACCCTGGGATCATGACCTGAGCCGAAGGCAGACACTTAACTGACCGAGCCACCCAGGCGTCCCTGTAATGCCTTATCTTTTAAAGAGAGTTACTCTAAGGAAAAAGAAAGCTACTTACTACTGACTAAAAGGCAAATTAGGATATCAGAATGCTGTAAGTTACTCTACCCTCAATAAAATGTAATCTATAGCTACACCATAAACCACAGAGGTATCCATGGCTGTATTTATAGTGTGATCCTGATCCACTGGCCACAGCTGACTGGATGAACAGCCACTAGACCCAATGAGCCAGTCAGATCCACTCTCCTATGAAACTAGCAGTAGGAGTCAGAGCTACTAAAATTAAGAAGCACTCAGAGACAGTTCTAAATGGCCCTAGTTGGCCAATGGGATTAGCTGTGTCAGTTCCTGAAGCTTTCCATTTCCTGGATCCTGTCTCATCTAAAGTCAGGCAGGACTTTCCCATCTGGGTGCCAAAACTATATCCTTCCAATAATGTCTCTTTTTACTTTAGTCTGAATGAGTTGTTTTCCTCTTACCTGCAACCAAAAATGTCTTAAAATAGGGGCGCCTGGGTGGCTCAGTCAGTTAAGCATCTGCCTTCGGCTCAGGTCATGGTCCGGAGGTCCTGAGACTGAGCCCTGCGTCAGGGTCCCTGCTCAGCAGGGAGTCTGTTTCTCCCTCTCCCTTGCCCCTCTCCCCTGCTCAAGCTCTCTCTCTTGCTCATTTGCTCTAATAAAAAAAAAAAAAAAACTTTAAAAATTTCTTAAAATAAAGGCAATCCACAATGCTTACCAAAGTACTGTCATAGACCAAAATGCGCTTCACCAAAAGTCATTAACATTTTATCATCAAGATGTTTTCAGATGTTAGTTCTAACCTTAAATCTCAACAAAAACAATGTTTGTGTTCAAAAAACTGCTATGCCGACAAGAACATACGAACATGCTTATAATACAGAATCTTTTATTCAACAGGTATCTCCATTCTGTATCACATCAGCAAATTAACATTAGCATAGATTAGTACAGATTATAGGCCAACATATATAAAACTACAACACTCCAAATTTATCCACAGGGGATACAGTTCCAAGACCCCCAGTGGATGCCTGAAATGGTAGACAGTCCCCAACCCTGTATATACAAGATTTTTTCTTATACACACACATCTATGATAAAGTTTATTATGCACAGTAAGAAATTAACAGTAACTAAAAAATAAGACAGAATTATAATAAATTGTAGTAAGAGTTATGTGGATGTGTTCTCTCTCGAAATATCTTATTGTACTGTACTTATCCTTCTTCTTGTGATGATGTGTGATAAAATGCCTACATGATGAGATGAAGTCAGGTGAATCATGTAGGAATTGTAAAATAGTGTTAGGTTACTAATGACCTTCTGATGATAGGTCAGACACAGGATTATCTGCTTCCAGACTGCACCTGACACACTAATGGGAGAAAGGGGTCTACTGTAGTATTTGAGTATATCTACTCCATCATCTTAAAGTTATGGTTCTCAAATTGTAGCATGCATCACATCACTTAGAATGCTTATTAAAAACAGATGGGAGCCGACACAGGTGCACCTTCAGCGTTTCTAATTCAACTGGTTTGGAGTAGGGTCCCAGGACTAAGTTCCCAGGTGTACTGATGCTGTTGGTCTCTACACCACACTTTGAGAACTACAGAAAGTAATGGTTCTCAACTTTCGGAGGACGAAATAGTGGTGGTAAAGGGCTACTATGAAAATCTGACGAAACTATGTGTACTTATACACACACACATACTTTAAATGGGTCATGGAAATTTAGAAGGTCATCCATATCCTCTTCCAGATAATTCTAGGTTGAGAATCTCATTAAAATAGTAACAAAGGATCTTATACACTTACATTTTTCAAGTACAGCTGAAAGTTTTTCCTAATGTTTTATCATATTCATCTTGCTGGGCTTTTGTTAAAGATTTTTTTTAATTTGTCAGAGAGAGAGAGCACAAGCAGGGAGAGCAGGCAGGGGGAGAAGCAGACTCCCTGCTGAGCAAGAAGCCCAATGTGGACTCCATCCCAGGACTCTGGGATCGTGACCTGAGCCCACAGACAGACACTTCACTGACTGAGCCACATAGATGCCCCTCATTTTGTTTTGTTTTGTTTTGTTCTTTGTAAAGAGCCAGGCTTGGGACACCTGGATGGCTCAGTCAGATAAGCATCTGCCTTCAGCTTAGGTCATGGTCCCAGGGTCCTAGGTTCGAGTCCCACTTCAGGCTCCCTGCTCAGTGGGGAGTCTGCTTCTCCCTCTCCCTCTGTCCCTGCCCCCTGCTTGTGCTCTCTCACTTTTCTCTCTCTGTCAAATAAATAAATAAAATCTTTAAAAGGTGTGTGGGGGGGGCACCTGGGTGGCTCAGTCGGGTAAGCATCTGCCTTTGGCTCAGGTCATGATACTGGAGTCCTAAGATCAAACCCCAAATCGGGTGGGAGTCTGCTCAGGGGGAGTCTGCTTCTCCCTCTACCCCTCCCCCTGCTCGTGTTCTCTCTGGTTCACTCTCTCTCAATAAATAAAATCTTAAAAAACAAAAACAAAAAAGAGTCAAGCTTTTTCATTCAAATTACTAATTAACATAAAGATTGTTTGAAAAACCTATTTGAAAACAATCGTGCCTTGTCACAAAAAATAGAATTTTATCTTCAAAATAGGCAAAATCTGTATCTAGATTTAATTAAACAGAAAAAAACATTTAGGAGTAATAGATTAAGACCTTAATTATCACATGAAAGACATACCTGCATTCCCTTAAAAAAAAACTCTATAGAGTAGAGCTAATGTACACATTTTCTGCTGTGAAGAGTCACTCTAAAAAGCAAGTTGTCCACTGAGACTTATACATAAAATCCACCATATCTGGACAAAACCTGAGAAACTCATTCTCTGAAAGCTCTCTGGGCCACTAGAAAAATTCAGATGCATAGCACTTTTACATAATGATCTGAATATCACTTATCCTGCAGGGGCAGGATTTTTAGGATTTTTGTTTCAAAAGGTTATTAGGTTTTTGTATCCTCAAGAGCATCTATTGTAGCACCTACAATGTGACAGGCCCGGTAATAAGATCTGTAAAAAATGAAGTAAAAATCTGTAAAAAAATGTTTCATTGTTTATAATTCATAAACCTTTATTTCCACATTTGAAAAAATCTCAGCTAATGTTTTATTTTCAATAAAGTATTCTTTTGGGTGCCTGGGTGGCTCAGTGGGTTAAAACCTCTGCCTTCGGCTCAGGTCATGATCTCAGCGTCCTGGGATCGAGGCCCGCATTGGGCTCTCTGCTTGGCAGGGAGCCTGCTTCCTCCTCTCTCTGCCTGCCTCTCTGCCTACTTGTAATCCTTCTCTCCCTGTCAAATAAATAAATAAAATCTTTAAAAAATAAAAAAATATTCTTTTATGGAAATTAAGGTATATAATTTTGATATAGTTGGAAAATAAGTATGCTATAGACTGAATATTTGTCTCCTTCCAAAATTCATACGTTGAAACCTAATCCCTGATGTATGATACTTGGAAGTGATTTGGTTCTCTGAGTACTCACCTTGGAACTGACCAAGGCCACATAAAGAGACCACTTGTAGGCATTTCAGCTAAGAGTTCCAGCTAAGGTCCCAGCTGGCAGCCAGCTGAGCCACCAGTGAATATTATCGAGTCTTCAGATAACACAGGTCCTAGCCTTTGAGCCACCCCAGTCAATGATGAGTAGAAGAGAAACAAACTGAGCCTGTCATGCCCTGTATAAATTGCAGTTTCTCAAATAAATGTTGTTTTAAGTCCCTAAGTTTTGGGGTGATTTATTGTACATCGACAGGTCATTAGAATACTACTACATACAAACAAATTAAGACCCATTAAAGCTGGTATTTTTCTGTACTAGACCATATTTCAAAGTATATAGCTATAAAACCATACCCAGGCCTCTCTCCTAAAACCCATCCCCTCAGACCCAAGAAACTACCAAACTCTTGATAAACCCTGACCTGCCACCCAGCCCACTGATGCCAATGAAGCAGATGGGTGACATATTCCTAACTCACACAGATTATGTACAAAACAGAGGCAGCTCGACATAATTCTGTACCATACATACTCTACAGACTATCTCCAGCCAGTCCAGTGCTTACCAACCAACAAACCCAGGTATCACCAGCCAATCAGCAACACTCAAAGATTTGGCTCTTTTAATATGAAAAAAAGATAATTCATGGTCTTCTGGCTTTAAAAAACCTACCCACCCCATTTCTCCTGCCCTGAACTTCATCCTTGAGAGCCTCCTTAAACTCTTGGCTGGATCAGGTTCCATGCTTGGCAATAAAGCTTTTTCACTTAGTGCTCAGTCTTTGGTCTCTAAGAGTTGTTATTGCTTTCTTTAACAGTTTGTGGAGGTCCCACAGAGATCAAATGATTGCGCTACCAGTGAAGCTGACAGACCACCGACACTTAAGAACCTATTGAGCCCTGGATTTAGCAGGGTTTTGGCGCCTTCTGATAGTGATTCAGCTGATTTCAGCTCTGAATTTGTTCTGTTCTGTCCCACAAATTTCTGTTTATTCTGGCTCGGAGCCATCTAGTTTCTCATGGGTAGAGATGAAGAAGAAATTCGGTCTCTTTCTTGAGTGACACAAAGAGAGGGGATCCATTCTGTATAGCTCTGTTGTCAGTCCACCTGTGTCCTGTTGAAGAGATTCCTCAGAAAACTGATGGTCTGGGCCATTTGTCTAACACATAGTAAAGGAATCTCCTTTTTGGTATTTGTTGTAGGGGCTGTCAATTCAAAGTATATGTTAATTCAAGTATATGTATGTTCATTATAGTCCAAATTCATATACATTTCTAATAATATGGTATAATTACACCATGGATAGTTTATAATTCCAGCAGCCACTCTGGGGAAATCATGATTTCAGTAATGACTTCTACTTCTGCAACACTTTAGAACCAAAGAGGCAAACCCCCAAGACAATAGTCTACCTTCTTAAACCGGTACACCAAGACATCTAAATGCCTCAATAACTCATAACTAACTTCCTTGATGGGCTCCCTGGCAAAAGCTATAGAAAAGACAGCTTAATCTCAGTGCCTAACTTCCTGCCTCCAAAGCTTAGCCTTTATTATCCAGTGTTCTAGAATACCAGTGTTCTGATTCTTCAGATGAAGACCTCATACTTTTCTCAGTTTATCATCACGGGTTTCCTTAATATCTTCCTGCCTTAAATATAATGGTCCTATCTCCTCCTTTGTTGCTAAGCACCCACACAGTGAGGAACAGACAATCATGCAATCTCCATTAAGGATGTATCACTCTTCAAAAGGTCATGCTGTTGTTTTTAAACTTCAGTACGTGAGGGAATCCCCAAGCCCACTAAGAACCAAAGGTTCTCTGAGGAATTTAGAATACTTTTAGACACTTATACTCCCAGGACTTCCAGAACTTCACAAGCTTATACAGACTACTAATTTCCCCAACAGAATGTCGAAGATGATTCAAAAAAACAAGGCAGGATCCTAATGCAGAGCAGATATCCTAAATCAGGATAAAGTTTAAAGAAAGTTAAAGACACAGGAAAGCACTTCTGGCCATCCCAGAAGCCTTTCTTACCAAAGTGGATTGGACCAAAATCTAAAATTGCAAGCAAAATCATTCATAATCAGATTATTTTTAGAAATTTTAGGAAATATTTGGATACAGACCTGGAGCCAGACCACCACAAGGTCTTTTCAGCTCTTTAACAGATTAAAACCAAAAATAACCAGATTGGCAAACAGATTATTTATGTAAATGACAACAGAATATTATCAAAGAGCTCTGAAACAATGAAGAGGGGAGGGGAGGCCCACATGTCCCTTTAAATTAAACAACTTAAAAGTCCAACCTTCCCTCCTATGACAGATAAAGAACTGTCCTGGGGGAGATGCTGCATCTATGAAAAATTCAGGTTCTAGAAAAGTGACTGTCCCTTAAAAAACAAGAAAGGAATCTAACAATCTAAATTAGAGCTAGAGTACAGACACACCTCTGAGAATCTCCATAATACTTTATTATATTCTCTATTGTTACCAGACAAGATGAAGATAATTTTCTTCATACTGTTCAAGAACAGACCGACAAATTCCTAGTGGGTATAGGGTCTTGTTTCTATCTTAAATTCCTTTCTATTCTTCCTCACTGTACTGAAAGAATAATAGTAATGGTATCACCAATAACTCTATTATCCTCCCAGGCTCCCAATTTTTACCAATTTCTATTAGTCCATTAGTATGACCTCTACTCTGTATAATTTACTAGGTTGAGGCTTGTTCTGTAGATAGCACCATCAAATTAAATGTTCTGCAGAAGGCATATATTTAGAGATCCCAAATGAAAAGTATGCACAAAACCAAATTATGTCTATTACCCTAGACACCCTTGTTGTCTTGTGCCTTCTGGCCTCTCCTAACCCACTGTTAGATGGTACCTGTACTCTTTGAACTAAAAATTTTACTGGCACAGGCGTAAGATATGGTGCTCAACCCATTAAGAGTTCAGACTGATCCTTACAAAACTGCCTCGGTCACTCCAATAGTTAAACCTGAAGTGATTGTCAAGAATAAATCTCATACTGAGCCTTCATTAGAACGAAGATGTGCTGTCTTCTATAATACTCCCCTACTGCTCCTTGAGAAAACTAATGGAAAGGACTACAGATTTGTTAAAGATCTAAGAGCATCAATAGAATTGTGATCCTTAGAATAACAGTAGCTTTTTTCTTTTTCAATTTTATTTTATTTTATTTTTTCAGTGATCCAAGATTCACTGTTTATGCACCACACCCAGTGCTCCATGCAATACTTGCCCTCCTTAATACCCACCACCAGGCTCACCCATCTCCCCACTCCTCTCCCCTCCATAACCCTCAGTTTGTTTCTCAGATTCCACAGTCTCTCATGATTTGTCCCCCCCTCCAATTTACCCCAATTCACTTTTCCTTTCCTTCTCCTAATGTCCTCCATTTTATTATGTTCCACAAGTAAGTAAAACCATGTGATAACTGACTTTCTCTGCTTGATTTATTTCACTCAGCATAATCTCCTCCAGACCCGTCCACGTTGATACAAAACCTGGGTATTCATCCTTTCTGATGGCTGCGTAATATTCCATTGTGTATATGGACCACATCTTCTTTATCCATTCATCTGTTGAAAGGCATCTCGGCTCTTTCCACAGTTTGGCGATTGTAGACATTGCTGCTATGAACACTGTGGTACATGTGACCCTTCTTTTCACTACATCTGTATCTTTGGGGTAAATACCCAGTAGTGCAAATTCAGGGTCATAGGGTAGCTCTATTTTTAATTTTTTGAGGACTCTCCACACTGTTTTCCAAAGTGGCTGCACCAACTTGCATTCCCACCAACAGTGAAAGAGGGTTCCCCTCTCTCCACATCCTCTCCAACACCTGTTTCCTGTCCTGTTGATTTTGGCCATTCTAACTGGTGTAAGGTGGTATTTCAATGTGGTTTTGATTTGATTTCCCCTGATGGCTAGTGATGATGAACATTTCTTCATGTGTCTCATAGTAGCTCTTAATGAAATACCTAACATTCCTCAATTCCTTCCATAAGTAATCTAACAGCACTGTTCACACCAGAAGCCCACTGCTTATCTTGCTAAGACATACCGACCCTGTTTGCATTTGGGGGCACTTTCTCTACATACTCGATGGGTCCCACATGCTACCCAATGCTTGTTACTTCCAAAAAACATTTGACATTTCTGTCAACCATCTTACCTCTTACGAAATCCCTTTTTGTCCACTTTTTATATCCCCCTTCAACTGTTCAAAATTTATCCTCGCAACATCAATTCCTCCCCAGATAATGGGGAACTCAGATAATGATTGCTGAGCAGTAACTCAAAAATTAATTATGCCCAGCTCTGATCCTATAAATATCCGCTTCTGTAAATTCCGATTTAATATTGTTTGTGGAATGACTTACTTAAAAATGACAAAGGCATTCCCCGTACAGGATATGCTGCTACCAATGAACATGTAGGCACTGAAGCAGGTTCACTGCTTAGTGAAACATGAAGAACTCCTACTTTCCTGTCAAATGATCAAGCGATTCATTTCATTAGAGGAATTAAACAGAAACTCTGTAATGTATTTCTTTTAACATAGAAACTCCACTGTTCATATTATCCCTATTGTTTTGGAAAGCCTTCATTCTTCCTAGCCTAAAGTTTTGCCACTAGCATCAATGGCCATGCAATTGTTTCCTCAGAGCTCACACAGACTTTCTCCATATGAAATCATTACAATATGCCCAACACAACTGGGCCCCAAATCCACTAAAAACTTCTATACTTACATGCAAATCTAGCTAAATACTGAGAGAGACTAACCTGAGTTAGTCTTATCCCCAATAAGTGACCTTTCCTCTGAAAAAGACCTCACCTCAAGAGACCATTTCAAGTCCTCCTGTAAATAGCTACAACAGTCAAGCTTTAAGGTGTTGATGTGTGGGTTTATGTGTCACAGTGAAAACAAGCTACCAATCCAGACCAGTGGATTTATTAAAGTAACTCCAGAAGCAGACGACTCCAAGAAACACACAACTTGCCCCAGAACCACAGATCAAGCTGATGACTGCACATATAGACAACTTCTAAACAAGATACTGGAGGAGAACATAGAATGATTTGTTCTTTAAAAAAAAAAAATGATTGTTCTAGTATTTTTTCTGGGGATTTAAATAAAATACCAAGTGATCATTGTGTTCTCTTACAATAGTGAGACTGAGTTTAACTAAACTGAGTTTAACTAAACTGAGTTTAACTATGTTTAGATCCTTGTACAGTCAAAATATATGTTTACAAGTTAACTTATGCATTGGCAGCTAGCTATACACCATAATCTCAAAACAGGAACACCCACATACACTCATGACATGTACACAGATCACTTCTGGCCAGTCAATGGCTTATCTGACCAACAAATCCATATGTCACCAGCCTACCAATAGCACTTTGCTTTCCTAATATGAAACAGAAACTGTCTCATAGTCTTTGGGTTTAAAAGGTCTTCATTTCTCACTCCTCAAATGACACTCACTCCTCCTTAGACTCTGTGCTACATCAGGTTCCCTGCTTTGCAATAAAAGTTCTTCATTCAATGCTCCAATTTGGATCTCTAATAGTCTTTATTTTTCTCTTTGGTAATGGTTTATAGGGTTCTCCCCACTATTCAATTTTCTTCCCCTCTCCCCCTCAAGTTTAACAGTATCACCAATCCAAACAGTCATCAAGAAAGCTTGGAAATTAACCTCTATCCATCGTCTATACATCCGCCAGAGTAAACTTTCTAAAACAGAACTCATACTGTATCACTTACTTGCTTAAAATCCTTCAAGGGCTTGCAAAAACACCTTAGCACACATGGTACTTTATAATTTGGTCCCTGAACACCATCTTCTCCAGCCTAATCTCACTATACTCCTTCAATATAAAATACCTCCTTCAGTCTTACCCAGCTTATATACCAAGCTAAATCTTAACAATCCTTAAAAATTGAACACAATCCTCACTTCCCAGCAAAAAGTGATCCTTAACACCTGAGTTATTGGCCAAGTTTAATTTTTCTTTCTCAGTCCTCTCATGGCACTGTGTTTATCTCTGCCACAGCATTTACCAAAATAAACTGAAATATCAGACTATAAGCTACCTTAGAAACAAAGATGTCTTAACACCTCTTCTCCTACCATAGCACCTGATACAGATCAAATGCTCAGTAAATATCTCTTTAATGAATGAATGAATGATGGTCTCAGTGTGTTGGACTTCACTACTTTAATGGACTCAGAGGTCTGTTTCTTTTTTTACCCCCCCCCAAGCTTTATTAAGATATAACTGACCCATAACACTGTATAAATTTAAGGTGCACAACTGTTAATTTTCTTTTTAAGATTTAACTATTTATTTGAGAGAGAGAAAAAAAGAGTGCACACACAGAGAGGGGCAGAGCGAGAGGGAGAGAGAAACTGTAGTAGACTCCTTGCTGAACTTGGCGTGGGCCACAGGGCTCAATCTCACAACCCTGAGATCATGACCTGAGCCAAAATCAAGAGTCGGACACTCAACCAACTACACCACCCAGGGACCCCACGACTGATGATTATACACATTGCAAAATGATTAACACGAAAAGTTTAGTTAACTGAGGTCTACTCCTTAAGGGGAAAAAAAAAACTTTGGTATATAAATACTATCTTCTTGGTATCATCTTTTATAGAAACTGACCTTTCAGTCTTACAATAATCTTCGGAGGTGAATATAATTTTATTGATGAGGAAAAGACGACTCAGAGCCTCAAAAATACCACGCAGGGGCACCTGGGTGGCTCTGTCGGTTAAGCGTCCGGATCTTGATTTCAGCTCAGGTCACAATCTCAGGGTTGTGAGATCAAGCCCCAGCACTGGTTAAACGTGGAGGCTGCTTAAGACTTTTCCTCTCCCTCTGCCCCTCTCCACCCCCCACCCCTACCCACTGTTTACTCTCTTAAAAAAAAAAAAAAAACACACAAGCAGAAAAGGAAGATTTAAAATCCAAATTCTTGTCACTTCAAAATTCATACTCTACCACATTTTACTCTTTACTTATGGATAAAATCTAAAGAGAAAATAGCCTCCCCTCATCTACTGAGGCAACTTCACCCCTCCCCACAACATGATTATAAACCGTTAAAGAGTATTTAAGAATCCTTAAGTTGGAACAATTTTCACTGCACTAGAATTAAAGGGACAACCAGACCAGCGTAAGCCACCAATTTCTAAATAGATAAAATTTCCAGAGGAACCAAGCGAGGTCCTGAAAAAGAATCTTGGAGACTGGGACTGATGTCCTAGCTCACAATCTTAAAGATTTTTCAGTTACACAGCAGGAGAAAGAAAGGCTACAAAGAATGACAAATAATCTTAAGAGGCTGAGAAGACGAATGTTAATATAATTTTAAAAACAACACAGCAAAAGGAGACAGAAAGCAAACAGAAAAACAGAACTAAGAGAACAGGGGCCAGGAAAAACAATCATGATAATAAACAGGTAAACTATTCAGAACCAAAGAAAGCCTATTCAGAAACCTCCTACAGGAAGAGCCTAGAAGAACACCCACCAAAGAAGGCTGCCTTGAGACAACAGTTTTGACCTAAAGTCTACAGGAAATGAATCTGGTGACCTGAGTGCAAGAAAAATACTCATACTAAAACAAAGGCTCCTGGTGGAAAAAATAAAGGCTTAGATACAGAAGACGTAGAGATAACCTGTAAAAAACAATAGAGGTTTAGAAGAATGACCTGGGAAATCACCAAAGATTCCTGGAAGGAGCTATTTCATATTTTAAACAAGTTTCAAGCTGAGAGACATGAAACTACTTGTATTTCAACTGTATGTCATCTGAACCCAGAAATGCTCTCATAATATGTATGAAAATTAGCTGTAAACCTGAGCCCAGTGAACAGTGTGGTTTTACAAAAGGAGACAATGAATGACAGGAAAGACTAGCCACTTGAGGTGACTAGAGGAAATAATCACCTGCTTTCGCCCCTAGGTTGTGAAATATAAAGTTAATGCAGATTAAGTGGTTACCAAAGATTCTAGTTTGTTGTTGTTGTTGTTGTTGTTACAAGAGGCTTCCAAAGTCATGTCTGCATCAAGTAGAAAACCACTTCATTTAAGAGATTATCAGTCAACTGGAAATTTCTAAAATTATATGATCCTGCTCAAATTAAATGCCACAAAAGAAAGGGAACCTGTTACTCGTAAGAGTGCAGAGCGCTAACCTGCCAAAACACAAGAAGTTAGTTCCTGCCACCACACCCAAACTGGTACAGCAGGTTGGTGTAAGTAGTAAGGCAAGAAAACTGTTATAATACTATCAGACCTAAAAATTTCTATTTAAAGGCTCTAGGACAATCACAGGGGGAGAAAAAATAAATGACAGTCCATCTAGAGTTGAAAGAAATTTACCCCAAACGGGTTTTTTAAACTGTCCTTAGAAAACCATAAGAATTATCCAAAGTTTGCTACTCAGTAGTTCAACTGATGAAGAACAAGCTGCTTTTACAAACTTCTTGAAAGCTCCAGCTAAGGATAGGACTGAAGAGAACTTAAACATCCCCCGAAGGCCCTACTTTCACCAGCACTCAACCAGCTCTAGGGTATCCTTAAAATTACCTCCTTCAACTGAATTTGTGAGGTCAAGAAAGCTAAAACAGAAAAGCATCCCTTTGTTTTATCAATGAGGGCACCAATCTCCTCACCAAGAGCAATTCTGGAAAAGGGCTGAGCAGAGACTGGACTAGCACATAATGAAATGTGAAAATGTGAACAGTAATGAGAGTAGGCTATTCTTATCTAAAAGTCAAACTTCGTAAAATACAGGAATTAAAGGAAAAGGGCTAAAGAAAGATTCTTTAATATGAGAGGCTCATATGGATATTTAAATTCTGAAAGAAGTATAAAAGGGGACTTGACAGGGCAAAGTTTCCCAAAAAGAAAACTAACTGGCCTTGATGAATGAGGAACACACCTTGACGGGTCTTCAAACACCAGCTCCTCGATCTACTGTTTCATGACACAAAATGCATTTATCCAATGCCCACTCCTGCCCTCACAACAACAACAAAACTGTGAAATGTGACAAGATCCTAAACTCTACTTCTGATCTCATTTTCATAGTCTCTTTATTGGGTATAAAAAGTATTTACACAATGACTACTATCCACTGAGTGTTTACTACTTCTCAGGCACTGGGCTAAGAACTTATATGGATTAGCTCATTAAACTCTCTGGATTAATACTATTCCCATTTTACAGAAGAAAATGGAAGTTTAGAGAAAATCAATATATAGCCACCCTGTGAAGTTGCACATATAATGCCTCTCAGATCATCCATTAGCCGGCCATCACTCTGGTGTTCTAAGCCTCTCTTTTTAAAAAGGGAAAAAAGTGTGGGGCTCAGTCAGTTAAGCATCCGCCCATGATCTCAGTGTCCTGGGATTGAGTTCTGCGCCGGACTCCCTACTCAGCGGGGGCTCTGATTCTCCCTCTCCCTATGCCCGTCTCCTGTGCTTGTACTATCTCAAACAAATAAAATCTTTTAAAAAGGAGAGGAGGGATTTCAATCTCCAGAAGTTTTGATTTAATTAACTTTTGACACACTGATCACAAATTTCTCCATTAGTCCAGATGTCTGAAGGTAAAATGTCCAAAATGTCTTCTCTAATCCACACCACATGGTTAATAAGTCACTGTGTCCCAACACACTCCTCCCAGGGAATGTTCACCAATTAAATGAAATGAATCCCCAATTGATTACACTCAGTCAGCTGTCAAAAAGAGACATGGGCAGAAAAAAAAAAACCTTCTTAATTCGAAACACTCACTCGGCCTATTTGACCTAAAACTTGGTTCTAAAGGAACTTACAAACCACAACTTATTTCTGTGTGCGCCCCCCCCCGCCGTTTTTTTTTTGGGGGGGGGGCTCAAGGGAAAAGACAAAAAGAAATTGCCTGGGGAAGGTGGGGGGAAAAAAACTGTTCAAAGGCCTCCAGACCTGTCAAGAGAGCTAAACAGTTTTAGAAGACAGTATAACACAGAACCTTAAGTAAAACACATCTGTGTTCAAATTCTAGCTCCCCCATACTTACTAGCTTTGAGCCCTAATAAAAATGACTTAACCATCATCACTGTTTTCTGAGGATGATATATTTACATTTATATTATCTATACCCACCCACTTCATAAGATTACTTTGAGAATTAGACAAGAGGATTTAGGTAAATAATTTCTTAATACAGGTTTCCTCCACTATCTGAAAGTTCGCTTTACATCACTTCACTCTTAGGACAGACCTATATCAGTACCTGTTTTCACTAACCAAAGAAATCTGAAGAGGATTTTCGATTCTACAAAATGGTAATCACTTCTTTGCTATACGCAATTTCAGCTCACAAAAGGTTTCATAGCAACGCTCTACTTTTGAATAAGCAGGGGAAACCTTACTAGGCAACACAGGTACATGGTATTTATTATTACAATAAAAGGCAGAATCCCTAACGAGAGATTCCTCTATAACCAGGATGTTGGGAGTTGATCAGAACCCCTTAAAATGAGAAGGGACAACTTCAAAGAGAAAGTGCAGTATAAAAACAGAAGCAGAGGCAAGAAATGCCCTTTCCACCGACTCCTCCACACCCACTCCAGTATCATTCCAACCCAGGTGAAATATTTGTATTAGCTAATAAAACAGTCATTTACATAAACCCCTTAGCACATATTTACCAAACAACATAAGAATAACCATTAAGGGCGCCTGGGTGGCTCAGTGGGTTAAAGCCGCTGCCTTTGGCTCAGGTCATGATCCCAGGGTCCTGGGATAGAAGCCCACATCAGGCTCTGCTCAGCGGGGAGCCTGCTTCCTCCTCTCTCCTCTCTCTCTGCCTGCCTCTCTGCCTACTTGTAATCTCTCTCTCTCTGTCAAATGAATAAAATCGTTTAAAAAAAAAAAGAATAACCATTAAATATGTCATATTCACTGTATGGCAAGCCTAAATTCCAGGATTCAACTACCCTAATTGGTTTGTTGTTCACATAACATGAATGATTTCACAACTTCAATTAATTAGAGGCATCATGGGTATCAATAAAATTCTCATCTGGACAAGTCTGAGGCTTCAAGAGTATGCTTAAAACACTGTACATAGCTCTCAATACTAGACTTAGAGGTAGCAAAAAAAAAAAAAAACTATGAAGAATTTTATATTCTCCATACAAAGATACTATATAAACACAGAAAATGGAAACACTTTAGCTAATAAAAACTGACCCCCCCAAAAAACATGGAAAAAAAAACAAAACCTTTGCAAGTACTCGTAGTTGAATTAAATATGCTCAAACAAGAGTTCAGAGATAAACAAAAACGAGGGACAGAAAGGGAAGAAGGAAAAGGAGAGGAGGAAAAGAATCAGGAAAAGGAGGAGGCGGAAAAAAGCAACAATTGACCAAACTCAGGACAGAAACTGAAGAAAGATAAAAACCACTACAGAAATGAGAAAAAAAAAAAAATTACGAAGTGTCCATGGGAGAACAGAATCAAATGAAAAGCTACTAAGGGGGACACCTGAGTGGCTCAGTCGTTAAGCATCTGTCTTCGACTCAGGTCACGATCCCAGGGTCCAGGGATCGCACCCCACCACATCCGGCTCCCTGCTCTGCAGGAAAGCCTGCTTCTCCCTCTCCCACTCCCCCTGCTGGTGTTCCCTCTCTCGCTGTGTCTCTCTCTGTCAAACAAATAAATAAAATCTTAAAAAAAAAAAAAAAGAAAAGAAAGAAAAGAAAAGAAAAGCCAATAAGGGTCACTGAAGAAAGGCAGAAAGACAACAAAGAGAATACAAAGGAGTTAAAAGGAGGCAGAGAGAAAGAGAGTGAACTGAAAGGGAGACAAAGAAGGTCAATACATACATACACATATAACTGGGAGTCTCTAAGGAGGAAAAACAAAATAATAAAAGATTTTTAGAACTAGTATTTAAAGTCACAATACAAAACAACTATCCAGAAATAAGAGAAGGCAATTCTACATCTTGAAAAGGGCCCATCGTATACCTGGGAAAAACACACTTGAACAATAAACTCTGAGACATATCCTAGTAAAACTAGACTTCAAAGACAAAGAGAAATCCCCAGAGCTTCCAGGCAAGATCAAATAAGTATTCCTAAGAAAACAGGCTGATATCAAACTTCTCAAGAACAACATATAGGAAGGCAACTGAGGAGAAGCATTTTCAATAAACTTAAGAAAGTGTAAGCCAAGGGTTTCACATCAAGCAAAACGATCTTTCAAGTATCAAGACTTAAAAAAACAATTGTTTTCAAATGTACAAGAACTCAAGAAATATTCTACCCATGGACCCTTCTGAGGAGTCTAACTACAGGATGAGCCTCATCCAAGTAATAAATAACTAAGGCAACTTAAGTAAAAGAATTGGGGATGAGCATTTTATCTATTTAAAGAATTACAAAGAAGACAGACAGGAACACATGTAAAAGCACAGTATACAAATACTGTATGTTCTGACAGATTTTATATAAAATACCGTGATAATAGAGAATAGTAAGCACACATACACATAGAACCATAATAAAAACTGAAAATCAGGACCACTCTCCTGCAAAAAATCAGAATGTTCGTGTGTGTGTATATATATATATATATATGTGTTTATATTTATATTATATATATTTATATATATTTTAGATTTTTATTTACTTATTTGAGAGAGAGAGAGCATGTGCACGAGTGAGGAGATAGGCAGAGGGGGCAGGAGAGGGGAAGGGAGAGAATCCCAAGCAGACTCCCCATTGAGTGAGGAACCCTATGTGGGGCTCAATCTCAGGCTCTGGAGATCATGACATGAGCCAAAACCAGGAGTTGGATGCTTAACCAACTGACTGAGCCACCCAGGCGCCCCCAGAATGTTTATAAAGTAGAAACACTACACTCTCTGATCTCTGAAAGACAATGTAATCAATGAAATGAAATTCTTTATTATTGATTAGAATTTTTCACTCAGCGGGGCACAGTGGGAGCCATTCCACTCTGGACAGGAAGACCTGAGATATGAACAAATGAAACATCTGCTTACAGGATTTTTGTCACTGAAGCTATAACTGATCTCCAGAAGGGAAAGACTGCCTCATTCACCTCTCCATGCATCCATATAGCAGCAATATCACATTCAGGGCCTAACAAAGCAGGCAACAGGATGAATGAATTTGCACAGGCAATGAGGATAATTTACCTCAGAATCAACTGAGAACTACAAATTCACCAATTATTGTGAATACCAGTATGAAAGCTTTTCTGCCAAGAAAGTGTAATGACATCCTGAAGTAATCTCAGAAATTATTTGTAGCTTGCTCTGTTTAACACTAAAAATGACCATCCTAGACACAAAAAGACTTATTGGTGCTTTAACTTTTGAGGTTTTATTAAAAGCAAATGAAAAAACTTCCAATGTCAAGTACAGTAGCAGAAATAGGTTTATCACATTTAAATTTAAAAATTAGTTCAGTGCAACTCTCGTTGGGTCCTTTAATCTACTCTTAAATATGGTGGTCATTATTGCAGTGTATTGTCTCTAGCCCTAGGTTTTTACGCCATTTCTGTTTTGTTTTGTTTTTAAAGATTTGCTTATTTATTTGAGAGAGAGAGAGTGGAAGGGAGGGGGAGAGGGAGAAACTTAGGCAGACTCCACACTGAGCCCAACACAGGGCTCCATCTTGCGACCCTGAGATCACAACCTGAGCCAAAACTAAGAGTTGGTTGCTCAACAGACTGTGCCACACAGGTGCCCCACCATTTGAGATTTTACATTTTCCTTTCTAATTCTTATATTTACTCTTGTCCTGTAAGTACTTCCTGTTACAATGATGCAATAATGAATAAAAGCAGTAATATTGGACTATTTGAACTTATTCCTTATCCTAAAGAGAATACTTCTACCATTTGATCATTCAGTATGATTTTTCCTTTATGATTTTAGTAGATAATCCACTATCAAGTTAAGAAAGTTTCTTCTAAGCTTCATTTTCTAATCATTTTTTAACATAAGTGGGTGATAAAATCTGTTCCTGCATCAATTATGATGAATATATGCTTTCCCCATTTCATTCTATTAATAGGTGATTACTCAGCATGTCTTATTTTTTTTAAGATTTTATTTATTTAGTTGACAGAAACACAGCGAGAGAGGGAGCACAAGCAGGGGAAGTGGAAGATGGAGAAGCAGGCTTCCCATGGAGCAGGGAGCCTGATGTGGGGGTCTATCCCAGGACCCTGGGACCATTACCTGAGCCGAAGACAGACACTTAACGACTGAGCCACCTAGGCACCCCATAGCATGTCTTCTATAGTTAAATAACCCCACATTTTAAGAAAATGCCTACTTGGTCGAGATAAATTTTTTGTCATTTTCATGTTTTGAATGGGGTTATATTTCATATTTAAATATTTCATACTTTGAAAGGGGTTAAACATTGCTAGAATCAGTTTACTAATCACTTAATCAGGACAGAATTTCCTCCAGGGTACCCTTACAGAAAATATGCTCAAAACTGTTGGAGACCACAAATTCTGTATGTATATATGCTTAGAATCAATCTCTTGTTCAAGTACCATAATTACAGGCTTATTAAAACATCAAAAAAGAGCCTTCGGTCCAAAGTAATACAAGATTTCACTTTTTTTTTTAACAGAAAATAAACAGGTTTTCATTTCTTAGGATAATGTATCAGTTCTCAAAGAAATCAACTGTGTGGAAAAAAGAAGCTTAAAAAAAAAAAAGCTATCCAGAAACCACAGCATTAAAAGTTAAGTCATTTTGGGGGCGCCTGGGTGACTCAATCAGTTAAGCGTCTGCCTTCAGCTCAGGTCATGATCCCAGGGTCCTGGGATCAAGCCCCACACGGGGAAATACTCAGGGGGGAGGCTGCTTCTCCCTCTACCTGCCGCTCTTCCTCTTTGTGCACAGGAGCTCTCTGTCAAAAAAATAAATAAAATCATTAAAAAAAAAAGTTATGTCATTTGTTATCACCAGACATAATCTAACCATTTAAATCGCTGTCCTTATTACTTAAAATTAGGAACAAAAGGAGGTGTGTATACAACTTTATACTTAGAAGTATGATTTTTAAGTGTCCATGTTATATAACAGCAAGAAAATAAAATGAAACAATAATCAGTTTTTATAAAACTTTTCTTAAAAAGTTAAAATCTGGCATATTAACTTGATCTTTACGCAATATTAAATACAAATCTCATCACAACAATCAACCGTTTTTTAAGATTTTTTTAAATTTATTTGACAGAGAGACACAGCAAGAGAGCTAACACAAGCAGGGGGAGTAGGAGAGAGACCTTCCCAGGACCCTGGAATCATGACCTGAGCCAAGGCAGATGCTTAATGACTGAGCCACCCAGGCGCCCCACAACAATCAACCATTTAAAAACTTCTGTATGGCAAGAGTTACCATTAACAAGTTCTAAAAGAAATAAAACAAAATAAAGTGTTCTGGATTAATATCCAGAACATATAAAGAGCTTCTACAAATCAATCAAAAAAATTCAGAATAGTTAAAACAACATATACATGGAATCTGCAAAAGTAGAAATGGCAAATAAAAATATGAAAATATGATTGCCACATTAAGAATCAAGAAATTAAACTTAAATAAATATCACGGTAACATTTTAATCCATCAAACTGGCAAAATTTAAAAGACCTGTTAAAGCTCAGTATTTTTCAGAGTTATAAAGAAACAGATTTTTGGGGGCGCCTGGGTCGCTCAGTGGGTTAAGCTTCTGCCTTCAGCTCAGGTCATGATCTCAGAGTCCTGGGATCAAGCCCCCCATCGGGCTCTCTGCTCTGCAGGGAGCCTGCTTCCTCCTCTCTCTCTGCCTGCCTCTCTGCCTACTTCTGATCTGTCAAATAAATAAATAAAAATCATTATAATAATTAAAAAAACAGACTTTTTTATTTAGTATGCATAGCCATGAATGTAAATTAATACATCCTTTTTGGACAGCAACTTTGCATTGTCTAACAATATTTAAAATTCAGGGGCGCCTGAGTGGCTCAGTCGTTAAGCATCTGCCTTTGGCTCAAGTCATGATCCCAGGGTCCTGGGATCCAGCCCCACATCAGGCTCCCTGCTCCGCAGGAAGCCTGCTTCTCCCTCTCCCACTCCCCCTACTGGTGTTCCCTCTCTCTCTGTGTCTCTATGAAATAAATAAATAAAATCTTAAATAAATAAATAATATAATAAAATTCAGTTACCCTACTTAGCAATTCTAGAAATACATTCTTTTTTTTAAAGATTTTATTTATTTTATTTGACAGAGAGAGAGAGCAAGTGAGCAAGCATAAGCTTAGGGGAGCAGCTGGCAGGGAGGAAAAAACAGGCTCCCCATTGAGCAGGGAGCCTGACAAGAGGCTCCATCCTGGAACCCTGAGATCATTACCTGAGCTGAAGTCAGATGCTTAACCAACTGAACCACCCAAGCACCCCAATTCCAGAAATACATTCTGCAGACATACTAAAAACATGAACCAAAAGATGCACACACAAAAATGCTCATTGGGCCACTATTTATTACAGCTGAAAACAGACAACCAAAATACTCGCAAAGAAGACAAGAGTCCTCTATTTTTAATCACTGTATAGTATTTTATACTATCTGTACTATGGTTAAAATAGAATAACTTCACGATAAAGTGAAAAAGTCACAGAATACTTATAGAGTGTGATTCCATTGCCATGTTTTATTAAGAAAAAACTGTGTGAGTGCATATAAGTCAAATGCATAGAGTAAATCTAGAAAACACAGACAATGAACTAGGAACAGTTGTTACCTCTGGGGAAGAGAAATGAGGTTCAAAAGTGAACTTACACTTTTTATTCTATACACATATATTGTTTGGAATTTTTAGTGATAATGTAGACTTATAATCCTTGTATAATTAAACAATGAAATTTAAAATGCTTAACATTTACTACTTCCTGGGTTTTTAAATAATTTAGATTTCAAAAATTTGCTTTATAGAGAATATATCTGCAGTTTCTAAAAGGAATAAGTGTCAAGGTTATTTTTAAGCTTTACGGAAGCATAGCTGACATATAATACTAGTTTTCTAAATGATTATTTATATACAAAATTGTTTCTACTTTCATTCTCTGAATAGTTTTAAAGCCTCTGAATTGAACACAAACTGCCAAATTCCACTTCAAAAGCAGACGATATTTGCAATTTTACTTCAAATTAACACTTGTCTGTTACAAAACCAGAGAGCCACACAATCTAAGAACCTTGTAAAGGTTCTTATTTATTTTTTATTTCATTTATGTATTCATGTTCAAATACTCCAAGATGATTGGCCTAATAGTACATGAAAGATACTGATTTTTCTGTGGTTTTAAGAAAAAGAATCACTAGGCAAAAATACACAATATTATTAAACTCAATTGCCATTATTATATAAATGTAATTCTCAAACATACATACACATATCCCCTCAAAGATAGAAAAGATAATAAATTATACTAGGTAGCAACTATAAAGGACACTTTATAACAAACTGTCCACACAAAATAAGACTTGTTGTATATAGGGAAAGAGGAAAAAAATGAAACAAGATGAAACCAGAGAGGGAGACAAACCATAAGAGACTCTTAAACTCAGAAAACAGATTGGGGGCTGCTGGAAGGGATGAGGGCAGGGAGATGGGGTGGCTGGGTGCTGGACACTGGGGAAAGCTATGTGCTGTTTTGAGTGCTGGGGATTGTGTAAGACTGATGAATTACAGACCTGTACCCTGAAGCAAATAATACATTATATGCTAATTCGAAAAAAAGAAATAACAACAAAAAAGCTGTTATTAAATCATCTCATCAGAGTCAAATTTCAGACATAGAAAAAGACACTCTTACCACAAATTCCAATAGAACAACTATTCAAATAGATAAGCTTTTGATTATTTCCACAGAGGAAAATATATAGAAAATTACAGATTTCTAGAAAATATAAATTATAGAAAATGGCATCATCCTGTATATGTGCCCCCCCAAAAGGCTACCTGAACCTGTTTCCTTAAAATATAATCTAAAGCTATAGAAATTCCCTATTTGTGCTTACTTGTCATACGAATATGTTTCAGAAACATATTCTGAGAAACATTTTAAAATTTTCTCAGTTATTAAAAAACTAGGGGCACCTGGGTGGCTCAGTGAGTTAAAGCCTCTGCCTTTGGCTCAGGTCATGATCTCAGGGTCCTGGGATTGAGCCCCACATCGGGCTCCCTGCTCGGCAGGGAGCCTGCTTCCTCCCCTCTCACTGCCTGCCTCTCTGCCTACTTGCCTCTCTGTGTCAAAAAAATAAAATCTTTAAAACAAAAAACAAAGTCTTTTCGCCAGTTGTCAAATATTTCATGCCCGACAAAAGCATCTAAGCACTATTTTTAAAACAACAAGAAACATTATACATACATTATGAAAGGATTCTAGAAGTATAGATTAGACATATTTCCTACCCTGAAGAATTTTATAGTCTAGTTGGAACATGAGTAAGAAACATAAAACAACTATCAAATTAGTGCTAAACAATTAGTGTTAAACTGATTTACTAAAACACAGCATAAAAGGCAGTCCAAAATAGGAAAATCCAATTAACAGAACAAATATTTATCAAGCACACAAGTATATGGAGGCACTGTGTGTGGAAAACAAACACTGTAACAAAGTTCTATCATCTAGCAAGGCAGTTAAGCACAGTAGAAAGCATTAAGTAACAAGTGCCTCAAATGTAAGCAAAGAATTCTGAGAGTTCAGAGGAAAAAACCCAAACTACCTTCTCAATTATCTGAAGAAGCTGCACGAGAGAGGTATAATTTTAACTGAACTCTAGGGATGAGGATGGTTTTTAATCATGGCTAGCAATGCATTTTCACAAGTTTCATTTTTGGTCCATTTATAAACAAGGGTCCCAGTTCAGACCCTCTCTCAAGAAAAAATACACCAGATGTTGCATAAAATTTCAAGGCAGAGTCTCCTACCCTTGATTTTAGGTTTACAGCCCTAAGACTTTCCTTTGCCACCATCTGCCTGTCCCTTTGTGTACAAGTACAATCACCTGTGTCTTCCTCTTTCATAGTATGCTCCCTCATTTTGGTGGACATATCCTTTGGTATCTTCTTAAGAAGGGGTAAGTGGACAAGATTTGAGACCTGGCAAACAAAATACCTTTATTCTGCCTTCATACTTAATGGAACAAATGGTTATGTTCTAGGCTACAAATTGTCTTCCCTCAGAATACCAAAGGCATTGCTTAACTCTTCACAGTTCTGATACTGCTTGTTGGGAAGTCAGTGCCATTTTTTTTTTAAGATTTTATTTATTCATTTGACACAGAGAGAGAGAGATCACAAGTAGGCAGAGAGGCAGGCAGAGAGAGAGGAGGAAGCAGGTTCCCTGCTGAGCAGAGAGCCCGATGTGGGCCTCGATCCCAGGACCCTGGGATCATGACCTGAGCCGAAGGCAGCGGCTTTAACCCACTGAGCCACCCAGGCGCCCAAGTCAGTGCCATTTTTAATTCTTCATATGAAATTAAAAGTTTAAGGACTGAGTGGTGAGACCCTCCCTCCCCCTACTGGCAACTGATACTTTCACTGTAGGATGTCTGCCAGGGTGACCTAGTGGTTTCATTGAGAGACTATTTGTGTTATCTCTGGAGCTGTCCAATTTTTTCCAGAAAAGATTTCTTCTAAAAGGATAAAAGATACAACTGGCTGCTAGTGTTCTTGGAGCTGAGCAGTACAAGGGGGCTGGGAGTTTCACGGCTGAAGATGTTGCNAGATCATGACCTGAGCCGAAGGCAGAGGCTTTAACCCACTGAGCCACCCAGGCGCCCACCTAGTGGTTTCATTGAGAGACTGAGTATTTGTGTTATCTCTGGAGCTGTCCAATTTTTTCCAGAAAAGATTTCTTCTAAAAGGATAAAAGATACAACTGGCTGCTAGTGTTCTTGGAGCTGAGCAGTACAAGGGGGCTGGGAGTTTCACGGCTGAAGATGTTGCCAGTCCCCTCATTATCAGATGAGCACTTCTCCCCCACCATCCACGTGTCAGGTATCCCTGGGACAGAAGCCAGTTTGGTTAACTTTCTCCACAAAATAAGACATTTATTGTGAGGGCTGAGGAAGAGCAGTCACCTGGCTGCCTGGAATGAATCTACCTGGGATGAAGTACATACAGAACCATTTATATGCTGCCTCACATCTCACCTGCCGCCTCAGAGATAGAGTGCCTCCAATTCCTGAGGCTCTTCTAGAGATCTGTGACATGAATGAACTAGCTGGAATACTGCAAGAAATCTGCTATACCTGTCTGCAGATACTTTATAGTCTAGTTTCTCAGCTAAATTACCTATTCCAACCACCTTCCATCTTCCTGAAATTTTTTCTCATCACTTAATGTGCTGTCTCCTCTTCTGTTCTTTTTGCTCTTGTAGGTGTATGCTGTTTTTATCCCTTTACTCTCATAAAATGGGGTTTAGGGAGAGAACAGAAAAAACATTTGTTCAATCCCCCATGCTTAAAAAGACAATAGTTCAGGGCGCCTGGGTGGCTCAGACGGTTAAATGTCTGCCTTCAGCTCAAGTCACGATCCCAGCGTCCTAGGATGGAGTCCAGCATCTGGCTCCTCACTCAGCAGGAAGCCTGCTTCTTCCTCTGCCTGTGGCTCCCCGTGCTTGTGCTTGCTTGCTTGCTCTCTCTCTCACTCTCTGACAAATAAAATATTTTTTAAAAAAGACAATGGTTCTTGAATGATTATTTGATGCTAATATATACACTAGGGTGCATCCAGGTTTTGCGAAGCCCAGAGTTTATACAGTTTGAGGGTCCCACTTTATGAATATAAAATTAGGTATGAAAGCAAATAGTCAATTTAGAATGGGAAAATCATTAATTTTAACAAGCTGACAAATACCACATCAAAACAGAAAATAACAATATTATTGCTAATTGACACAGCCCTATGATACCTTTTGTTCTAGTTTTCCAGCTGCATACTCTTTATCTCTTCCCACATAACCGATTTTTTGCAACTTGTTTTATTGAGATTAAAGCTGCATAACATGAAATTCACATTTTAAACTGCAATTCCATTTCTTTTATATTTCCAATGCTGTCCAACCACCACTGTTATCTAATTCCAGAACTTTTCCATCACTGCAAAAAGAAACTCCATACCTACGCAACCACTAATCTACTTTATGTCTCTATAGATTTGCCAACTGGAATCACACAATATGTGACCCTTTATGTCTGGTTTCTTTCACACAGCATATTTTTGAGGTTCACTGATATTGTAGCATGTATTAGGACTTCATTCCCTTTTACAGATGAATGATATTCCATTGTATAGACATACCAAATTTTATCTATTAATCAGTTAATGGACATTTGTGTTGTTTCCACCCAACTACTTTGGCTATTATGAATAACATTGCCATGAACATTCATGTATAAATTTTTGTGTGAACCTACATTTTCAATTATCTTAATTATATACCTAGGATTGGAACTGCTGAGTCAAATGGTAATTCCACGTTGAACTTTTTGAGGAACAGCCAAACTTTTTGTCACAGTGGCTGAACCATTTTCAATTCCCACCAACAGTGTATGAGAATCTTTGCCAAAGGGGCACAAAAGTTTTAATGAAGTCCAATTTGTTTTTCCTGTGCTTTTTGGCATCATTTAACAAATCATTTCCTATGCAAGGTCTTGTTTTTCCATCTAAAATTTTTCATGGTTTTAGTTGTTAAACTAGGTCGTTAATCCATTTTGAGTTAATTTTTATATATGATAGGAGGTGGCAGTTCGACTTCATTCTTTTCCATGCGGATATCCAGTTGTTTCCAACACCATTTGTTGAGAAGACTAACCTTTCCCCACTGAATGGTCTTGGCACCCTTGTCAAAGATCAACTGACCACAGGTAATATGAGTTTATTTCTAGACTCTCGGTTCTAGTCCATTGATCTGTCAACGATTATGCCAGTATCGCACTTTCTCATGAGTTTTATGACATTTCTATAGAGACAACAGAGAAATAATTCGGTCCTTCCTCTAGCACACTTGAACATGTTGTTGTTGTTGTTGTTGTNGTTGCTGTTGGCTTCAAAGTTTCTTTTAGCACAGGTCCATTACTGGTAATGTTATGTAGACTTTTAGGATTGTGGTCAAACTTGGGAAAACTCTTAAGTCTTTTTCATACAAAGCTTTAAGATTTGGAAGAATTTTCAGATTGGTTTTTGGCATCAAACCTTGCTTTTCCTCCACTAACCACATACTTCAGGGTGCAAGAAATCATGGGACACATACATATTACTATACCATTTCTAGGTCTGCACATTCATGTCACAATGCCAGATGAGTTAACACAATAATGTATAGTATTCCTAGAAACTATCCCTAAACTGGGATGGCTAACAATACCTTGACACCACATGGACTATGAACCAAATAAACAATATCCTGCTAAAATCCAATTAAATGTATCTCCAATGGCAGTTTCCCCATAACCAGATCCCCAAAATGCCTACAGCTATTCCAGTGCCACCAATATGTAGACAAGTGTGATAGAGGGGAAGGGGGGAAGTCAGTGAAAAAAGAGACAGCAATCTTAAATGATTGTGGTTAGGATATTTACAAATCCTTCACAAGTACATGATAATATACAGGAAATGTTCTGTTTCTTGATCTGGGTGCTGGTTATTTAGGTGTGTTAAGTTTGTGAGAATTCAGGCTGGATGCTTATAATCTTTGCACATTTCCATGTATATAATATATACCAATAAAAGATTTTTTAAGTGACCATGTGAACTCATTGGTAGGGTCCCTCCCAAGTCCTCAGATAGAATCCTGAAAGTTAAGCTTTATTAGTTTCATGAATTTCACCAGCTTCATGAGTTTCCCAGTAAACTCACCCCTATATATAGCAAATTAGATATGACAAGATATGGTTTCTAGTACCACCTTGGAGACTTGGATCTTCCAAACGAGCCATGGAACTGAGAAAGACACGCATGATGTCCCCAAGCAAGATACTTACCTAAAATGGGAAAGAGGTTAGTCTATAAACTCTGAAACATCTTTCTAATAGTCTTTCTTTCAAGAAATTATCTAGAGTACCTCCCAAGTGTTTACTTAGTATTACCCTAGGTGAATGAAACACACACAGTCCCTGCCTGCAGGAGCTCCCAATCTAGTAGAGATGAAAGACAATGAGCAATATTAGGTAAAATCTAAGAAAATTTGAGTGAAGTATGGATTTTAGTTAATAATAATGTCTCATTCAAGGCACAAGTGACTTTTTTTCTTTTTTTTATTTGAGAGAGAGAGAATGAGAGAGGGAGAGAGTGCATGAGAGGGAGGAGGGTCAGAGGGAGAAGCGGACTCCCCACTGAGCAGGGAGCCTGGTGCGGGACTCAATCCTGGAGCTCCAGGATCATGACCTGAGCCAAAGGCAGTCGCTCAACAAACTAAGCCACCCAGGCGCCCCTGCATAAGTGATTCTTAATGACAGAGAACAAACTGAGGGTTGATGGAGGGAAGTGATTGGGGGATGGTCTAGGTGGGTGATGGGTACTAAAGAGGGCACTTGTGATGAGCAGTGGGTGTAGTATGTAAGTGATGAATCACTGAATTCTACTCCAGACCAGTACTGGGAAAAAAAAAAAAAAAAGACTAGTACTGCACTATATGCACTATATGTTAACTAACAAAATTTAAATTAAAATAATAATGATGATGTATCATTACTGGCTCATTAATTGTGACGAATGAACCATACTAAGATTAGTTAATAATAGGGGAAATTGGATATGGAATATATAGGAACTCTCTGTCCTATCTTTCCAATTTTTCTGTAAATCCAGAACTAGTTTAAAATCACAAGTATTTTTTAAAAGACAATAAACGTGTAAAGAAATGGAATATAAAAATGAATTGTATTGGGCACCTGGGTCGCTCAGTTGGTTAAGTGGCCGCCTTCAGCTCAGGTTATGATCCTGGAATCCCAGGATCAAGTCCACATCGGCTCCCTGCTCAGCAGGGAGTCTGCTTCTTTCTCCCTCTGACCCTCCCTCTTTTGTGCTCGCTCTCTCTCTCTCCCATAAATAAATAAATAAAATCTTTTTAAAAAATGAATTGTATTAAATCCTCTGAAGTTAACAGGATATTGTGATAGACAATAATGAGGCTGGAAGCTACTTTAGACAGAGTATTTACAAATTCTTTGGGATGATACTTAAACTGATGGAGAAAATTAAGTGGCAACAAGATAAAAAAGATCCCCACCTCCCCACCCCACAAAAAAAAAAAATACACATAAAGTTCCTGAGATGGGAAAGAGACGGACCTTTTCAAGAAATTAAAACAAAATCAATTTGACTATAACATAATGAGCAAAGGAAAGACCAGTCACCAGGGGACAGATTATGCAACATCTTCTGCAAATAATGTCAACTTCATTCAAAGTATAATGGAAACCCACTGGAGAAATTGAAGCAAGGGAGCAAAATTACCCGATTCATTTTTTTTTTTAAACATATGAACCTGCTCTGTGGAANGGGGACAGATTATGCAACATCTTCTGCAAATAATGTCAACTTCATTCAAAGTATAATGGAAAGCCACTGGAGAAATTGAAGCAAGGGAGCAAAATTACCCGATTCATTTTTTTTTTAAACATATGAACCTGCTCTGTGGAGAATGGATTAAAAAAGGGTTAAAGAAAAACAACACAGATCTGATGAGAGAACACTAAAATTATTTGATTTTTAGCCCTGAACTATAATATTTTTATAGTATTAATATAAAAATCATTCCAGAGAATCAAAGAATTAAATTCGTATATTTGCATAAATTATTTTCTTCAAACAGTATCTGCCTTCTTTTTCACCAGTCTGCTTGTTTCTACTATCTTTCTTATAATTTACCAAAATTTATGGATTTTTATACTTTTGTTCAATTTTAAAGTAATCTCTACACCCAATGTGGGGCTCGAACTCACAACCCCAAGATCAAGAGTCGCATACTCTACCTACTGAGCCAGCCAGGTGCCCCTGTTTTTATACTTTAAAAACAAATTATCTTAACTCTTCTAGAAGCTGTGGAAAACTTATATGCCACTTGTTAAGTGCTCTCTAATAAAATTCTTGTAAACTTCAAAGGCAGAACATAAATTATAAAAGCTGAAAAATAGTTTCTATTAGATGAGGATACCAAAGAGTATGTGGTCCAACCCACAAAACAACAAGAAATAGCAGTAGTAGCGGCTATCATTGCCACCTATGACAGTTTTTTAAATGGCTGCAAATTCTTTGATACTTTTTCCATCAACAAATGAGGTATATGTTCTTTCCCCTTGAATCTAGACGAGCTCATAATGAACTAACTTCCCTGTAGCCAATAAAATGTGGCAAGGAGTTCCTAGATTACTCCAGAAAAGAAGATGTAGCTTCCACCTTGTTCCTTGGACAACTGCTGCTGGTGGCCAGGGTCAGTTACACTAGCACTGTAACTGCCCTAGAACCGCCATAAACTAGCCCATACACAGAGGCGACATGGAGAGGCTCTCCAATGACCTCAAGAGAGATAAATGCCCAGCGTGGCCCCAGCTCTTCCAGTTTCAGACACCATCTGAGTAAAACACATGACAGACTGAACCAAAACCACCCTTCCCAAACTCCTGACCTACAGAAACCATGAGAGATAATAATCATTTATGTTTTAGGCCTCTAAGTTTTACAGTAATTTTTTATGTAGCAATTCAGTCTTTAAAGTAAATATGATAATTAGTTCAACTAATTAGGGAGAGAGAAAGAATTTGTTTGGCAAACAATAAGGAAGGATTTTGCTGATAGAGACCAGCTTTCACATATTTAAGAGACTTGAAAAAGCTTTGTCGTAACACACAGAAAGTCTAATAATAAGGGCGCCTGGGTGGCTCAGTGGGTTAAAGCCTCTGCCTTTGGCTCAGGTTGTGATCTCAGGGTCCTGGGATCCAGGCCCGCATTGGGCTCACTGCTCAGCAGGTAGCCTGCTCCCTTCTCTCTCTGCCTGCCTCTCTGCCTACTTATGATCTCTCTCTCTGTCAAATAAATAAATAAATCTTTTAAAAAAAAAGAAAAAGAAAGTCTAATAAGTAAGTTATCTTCTTCCTAAAGTTAACATATTTACCCTTACAGCCTCTACAGATTTTTGCCCTGTATCATGATTCTCTTATGGCAAAAGAAAGTGCATAAATATACTTACTTACCAGGCCACCAAGCAGCCAACTCAGAGTCTTGCTTTATAATCCTTCTAAATATAGTAGCTATCTATTACGGACCAAATCAATCCCTGGCCTCTCTTCAACTAAAATGAGTGAGCCAATTACTGCAGAAGCATCAAAACTGCCAAGCAAAGCAAAAATTATTAGATTTACTCTCTTTTGAACTAAGAATCACCACACATTACCACTAAGTAGGACAGACCTTTTAATTTATGTCTCTTGGGATGCCTGGTGGCTCAGTCAGTTAAGTACCTGCCTTCAGCTCAGGTCATGATCCCAGGGTCATGGGATCAAGTCTGCAGTCAGGCTCCCTGTTCAGTGGGGAGCCTGCTTCTCCCTCTCCCTCTGCCACTCCCCCTATTTGTGTTCTTTCTCTCCCTTTATCCCTCTCTCTGTCAAATAAATAAAATCTTAACTTTTTTAAAGATTATTTATTTATTTATTTGACAGAGAGTGAGATCACAAGTAGGCAGAGGGGCAGGCAGAGGGAGAAGGGGAAGCACGCTCCCTGCTGAACAGAGAGCCCGACGCGGGGCTCGATCCCAGGACCCTGAGATCATGACCTGAGCCAAAGGCAGAGGCTTTAACCCACTGAGCCACCCAGGCGCCCGAACATTCATTTTAAGTGTTCCCTCCATGACAATCTCTTTCACCTATAGTGAGAATGCTGTTTCCTATGAGGACTCTAACCGCTAGAGAGGGAGAGCTAACTAAGCCTGGAGAAGTCTGGGAAGACTTCTCAAAAGAGATTATTCTTCAGTTATGTCTTCATAGGTGAGTAGATTAGGCAGGAAGACTAGGTAAGGAAGCAAAGTAAGGAAAAACAGCACTAGCAAAAATTTGGGAGACATGGGAAAATGTGAAAAGCATAAGAAAAGGCGAGGAGTTCGGGGTGGGGGTGGGGTTATAGTTTAAGAGAGACTTGAGACATACCAACCAAACAATGCATAAAACCTCTCCTGCCTCCTGATCAGAACCAATTAGTCAAAAAAGGGGGAGGAAAAAGGAAGAAAAGAGGTAGAAATGCATCTCTTCATGAGATGGATGAGGTTTTCTTATTTTCAACTGAGTGAATATTATTTATTGTAAATATTATAAATGTTCTATTCCTATTTTGCATTTTATAAACATAAGTGCAAAGAAAACTTCACATAAGTAGATGAAGTGAAAGGAATTTCATTATAGAAATGCCATTAAATTATTTTAATTCTTCGAGTTATATACAAGGAAAAAAAACCCACAATCTACCGTGATTTATTTTTTAACTTTTTGGGAAATGGCATTTACTTGACATGTCTTTTTTTTTTTTTTAATGAAAACTATCTTTAGTGATCAGGTAACAACTTTTTCAGGTCCTTCAACTGTTGAAAGTTAAGGACTGGGGGGGTAGGGGGGCACCTGGGTGGCTCAGTTGGCTAAGCATCTGCCTTTGGCTCAGGTCATGATCCCAGGATCCTGGGACTGAGCCCTCCATCAGGTTCCCTGCTCAGCGGGGAGTCTGCTTCTCCCTCATGCCCCTCCCACACCTGCTCATGCATGCACTTGCTCTCTCCTGTGCTCTTCCTCACTTCCTCTGCCCGGTCTCAAATAAATAAAATCTTAAAAAAAAAGAGTTAACCAAACTGTAAATGAGAAGAAATTTGGAATGTCATCACCAATCCCATTTTAAAGTACTAAAAAGATTGGTTTCCTACCTAAGCTTTCTTACCTACCTAAAAGAATAAAGAAAAATTTGGGTCCTTGGGTGGCTCAGTTGGTTAAGCGACTGCCTTCAGCTCAGGTCATGATCCTGGAGTCCCAGGACTGAGTCCCATGTAGGGCTCTCTGCTCAACAGGGAGACTGCTTCTTCCTCTGACCCTCACCCTTCTCATGCGTGCTCTCTCTCATTTTCTCTCTCAAATAAAATCTTTTAAAACAAATTCAAAACAAAAAATAGAAAACTAAAATACAGAAGAATTTATATTTTTTTTCTTTTTACAGTAAGCTGTACACCCAACATGGGGCTCAAACTCACAACCCCAAGATCAAGAGTCACATGTTCCACTGACTGAGCCAGCCAGGCGCCTCTAAAAGGATTCATAATTCATTACAAAGGACTTCTGGTTCAACTAGCCTCATTTCTATAGAACTGGAATAGTTGTACCAATTGTTTCCTTAAAAAAATCTATTATTATTCATAAGATTTAAGAAAAAAATTTCATCAGATAAAGATTCTCTGTCATTGGCTCAGAATACTTATAAAGTTGGGATCTGAACAGTAGTTAGATTATAAATGAGAACACTTTAAAACTATAGAGCTCTGAAAAATTATCTCCCTAACATTGACAGGCTAGTTATATATGTGAATTTTCTTAGGTGATGCTACAAAAACAGATCTTTTTGTAGTGACTATCAGACAGATCTTTACTTTGTTAAGAAGAAAATTTTGGGGGTGCCTGGCTCAGTGAATAGAACATGTGATTCCTGATTGCCAGGTTGTAAGCTTGAGCCCAATGTTGGGTATAGAGGTTACTTAAAAATAAAATCTTCCATCTTTTTTTTTTTTTTGAGAGAGAGAGAGAAGGAGAGAGAGAACCTTGAGCAGGTTCCACACCCAGCATGAAGCCTGATGCAGGGCTCAATCTCACAACCCTGATATCATGATCCAACCCGAAACCAAGAGTCAGACACTTAACCGACTGAGCCACCCAGGTCTCCCCAAAATAAAATTTGAAAAAAGTAAGTTTTGCAGAGTATGGTAAGAGTTCTATTCATGAAGTCAAATATTAACTTGAATGAATACTTCAGTCCTCTATCTTTATAACTTGTCAAAATTACTAAGGTAAAATGTCAATTAATTCAATAACGGCATCACAAAGAGAGATCCTATTATTTGTTTCAAATGAAGTCCTAAAGACCAGGTAAGCTTCTTCTCAATTTCCTCATTCTTTTTTTTTTTTTAATATTTACTTACTTGAGAGAGAGAGAGCTTGCACACAAAAGAGCGCAGGGGGGTGGCGCAAAGGGAGAGAGAGAATCCCAAGCAGATTCCCCACTGAATGCAGAGCCCAATGCAGGGCTTGATCTCCTGACCCTGAGATCAATGACCTGAGCTGAAATCAAGAATTGGATCCTTAAACCCACTGAACCACCCAAGTACCTCCTCAATCACTCTTTAATTCACAAATACTTACTGAATGTAAACTATGTATCAAGTATTACCTTAGGGTATTTTGAATGTATCACACGTATCAAATGCCATCTCACTTTTCTTTTATTATTATTATTTGCCCCAGGGGTACAGGTCTGTGAATCATCAGGCTTACACCTTTCACAGCATTCACCAAAGCACAAACCCTCCCCAATGTCCATACCATCTCACTTTTATTAAATTAAAAAAATTTTCTCATCCTTCTTTTACAAAATTCCCAAAATTCAATTTAAAAAAAATTCAATTTTATAGTATTAAATTCATATGATTCTGAATAATCAATAACTTTTCTTTCTTCATTACAGAAATAGTTATACTTAAGCCAGGTGACATAAGATCATATACAAAAATGAAAGAAGTAATCAGCTACTTATGTTTGCAATTTTAATAAAAAGAATTTTTGTACCTACTGTAACACATGTAGCATATAGTTTATATAAGAAAGTTTACCCTAAAATATGGATTTTCATTAAAAGCCAGTGTCACCTTTCATAGGTTCTAATTCTCCAACTCCATTTATTTCAAGTACACTCATTTAGACTTTTAGTTTTCAGTTTTACAGGTCTTAACACACTCCTGATGTCTACCTGTGCAGAAATATCCCCACCTACTGACAAGAGCTGAAACTACGAGCTATTCTTGAAAGCACCAGCAAGCTACAGGGAAATGTATTAAGTCATTGAAAACTGGATTTGGACTCAAACAGTTTCGCCACCTCCAAAACCCTGAGCTAATCAAACTATTCTCCAAAGCTCTTCTACTTTTCACCAGAAGAAAGGGGAAGGGGAGAGAACACAGTTTATTGTCTAAGTGTCCGTTATATGAGTTAATGATGAAAATTATAATGCAGCAGCTTATCTAACTATATGAATTCTTTATGATACACTGGGTAACCCCAAAGTATACATTTGTGCCTATAAGACATGATATCAATTAAACAGATACCTATATTAATCCCTATTAATTTTGTACTTGCTCCTATAAATAACAGCATATAATTGGTTATGACCAACATTTAAAAGTCTTTGATCAAAAATGACAAAATTCATTAACATAATACTTTATAGCTTGAACAGTATTTATCACATACATTGTATCTTATCCAGCAGAATCTTAAAATAAATAACACTGTCATTTTAAGCATGCACTTAAAACTAAAAGCAGAGGCACCAAGAAAGTAAGTGATAGACTTAAAGAGACAAAGCCTACCATGGCCTAACTAGGATCTGAACCTAAATTTTCTGCCTGCAAATTCTATACTCTTTCCACAACATCCCAACTGCCTCCCCCCAAATTACCAAGTATATCTTACACAGTAAATAAGATCCACATTACAGATGTCTGTTTTGTGACAGTTCCTAGGAATGTACTATGGTCAAATAAAAAAAGTCTACTTAGGAAAGCCTAGGGCCTAGGTGGCTTGGTTGGTTGAGCAACTGACTCTTGGTTTCAGCCCAGGTCATGATGTCAGGGTCATGAGATCAAGCCCCACGCTGAGCTCCCTGTGGGGCTCCATACCTGACGTTGAATCTGCTTGGGATTTTCTCCCCCTCTCTGCCCCTCCCTCTGCTCATGCTCACACATGCATGTGCTCTCTCTCTCTCTCTCTCAAATTAAAAAACAAAACAAAACAAAACAAAAAACCAGGGGACCTGGGTGGCTCAGTTGGTTAAATGTCTTCCTTCAGCTGAGGGCACGATCCCAGGGTTCTGGGATTGAGCCCTGCATCAGGGTCCCTGCTCAGTGGGGAGTGACTTCTCCCTCCTCCACTCCCCCTGCTTGTGCTCTCTTTCTGTCATATACATAAAAAAATTAAAAATAAAAAATAAAATTTTTTTAAATCTTAAAAAAAAAAAGGCTGGGGCACCCGGGTGGTACAGTTGGTTAAGCATCCAACTCTTGGTTTTGGCTCCAGCCATGATCTCAGGGTCCTGGAATCCAGCCCCACATTGGGCTCCACACTCAGCATGGAGTTTGCTTGAGTTTCTCTCTCCCTCTCCCTCTCCTGCTCATACTATCTCTCCCTCTCGAATAGTCTGCTTAGATTTTAATAAAATTGACTTTCTTCCTTTGTCTTATAGAAAATACATGCTAATAAAAAATAATATAACCAAAAAATACCAATAATCCAACACACATTTAACAATTGAAGTATATCCTTTCCTTTCTACTGCCACGTTTTACATATGTTTATTCTTCTTATCCCACCTTTCCCCAAAAATGATCTGAGGGGTCTGAAAGCTGGTAAACAGGAAAACCTTGTTAACTCATACCTGTTGCAATCCACTTTCATCAGTAAGAGATAAAAATAATAAATCTTTTCAAGGTCCATAATAGAAATTTTCAGAAAAAAAATAGAGACCCCAATCTAGGTTTATTCTGATTTCCTATATTTCCATTCATGGTACTATATATCATTGATAAACAATGTCTGCAAATGTCAAGAAATTAGTAAGTATTTATTGGCTGNCCTTGTGATCTCTCTCCCTCTGTGAAATAAATAAATAAAATCTTTAAAAAAAAAAAAAAATAATAATAATAATAATAATAATAAATCTTTTCAAGGTCCATAATAGAAATTTTCAGAAAAAAAATAGAGACCCCAATCTAGGTTTATTCTGATTTCCTATATTTCCATTCATGGTACTATATATCATTGATAAACAATGTCTGCAAATGTCAAGAAATTAGTAAGTATTTATTGGCTGAATAAGTGAAATAATGGCTCCAAAGCATTATAAAATCCTAAATCATTACAGGATCCTAAATTAAAGACTCAATTATGCTTATTAAACTGTTATCAAAATGTTTATGAAAAGCTTTTTAATCATTGTTTGAAATCAGAAGACTTATGTTAAAGATACTGTCATCAAGAAAGTGTGGTTTATAAATGATAAACTTATAATGGAAAGAATTATAGCTAAAAGGAACAGAACAGAGTCCAGAAATAGAACTAACTACACGTGGGGCGCCTGGGTGGCTCAGTGGGTTAAAGCCTCTACCTTCAGCTCAGGTCACGATCCCAGGGTCCTGGGATCGAGTCCCTCATCGTCCCGCATCTCAGGCTCCCTGCTCAGCAGGGAGCCTGCTTCCTCCTCTCTCTTTGCCTGCCTCTCTGCCTAGTTATGATCTCTCTCTCTGTCAAATAAAATCTTTTAAAAAAAAAAAGAACTAACTACATNCTTCCTCCTCTCTCTTTGCCTGCCTCTCTGCCTAGTTATGATCTCTCTCTCTGTCAAATAAATAAAATCTTTAAAAAAAAAAAAAAGAACTAACTACATATATATTGTCAACTGATTTTTCAGCCAAGGTGCCAAGACAATGCCATGGGAGAAACAAAAGCATGTGAACAAATAGTGCTAGGAAAATCAGATACCCATTTGGGGAAGGAAAAAAAACAAAACAAAACAAAATAAAAACCTTGACCCTTATTTCTCACACTATATTAAAAAATTAACTAGAAGAGTCATAGATGTAAATGTAAAAGCTAAAACTATAACACAGAAGAAAACGTGGGAGAAAACTTTTAGAACTGTGGATTGAGAAAAGGTATCTTAGGACATACGAAGCATGAATCATAAATGAAAGACTAATGAACTGAGCTAAATCAAAATTCAAAACTTCTGCTTTTTGAAACACTATTGGGGGAAAGCCCCAAATTAGAAGAAAATGTTTGCAAAACACATATCTGATAAAGGACTTGTATCCAGAATACAAAAAGAAATCTCAAAACTTGATAATAAAAAATAATTTAAATTATAAGCAAAATATTTGAACAGATATTCACCAAAGATACACAGATGGTAACTAAGCCCATGAAAAGATGCTAAACACTGTAGGTCAATAAGGAAATTAAAATTAAAGCTACAATGAGATATCTCTACACACCAATTAGAATGGCTAAAATCCAAGATGACAACAGCAAGTGTTCAAGTTTCAAGTGTCAGCTAGGACTGGAGCAACTGTAACTCTTGCTGGTAGAAATGCAGAATGGCACAACTTTGAAAAACACTTTAGCAGGTATTTTTAAAGTTAAACACATATTTACATATTAACCTTTTGATGCAACAATCTAATCACTTACCCAAGAGAAATAAAAACATGTTCACACAAAGAGGTATACTTGAATGTTCACAGCAGTTTTATTTGTAATGCTAAAAACTGGAAAGAACAAATGTCTGTGCATATTTTTAAATCGATAAACAAAATGAGGCATATGTGCACAATGCAACATTCCTCAGGAATACAAAGGAACAAACAACTGATATACAAGGTAGATCTCAAAAGCACTATGCTGAGTCAAAGAAGACTGGCCCAGAAGACTACATACTGTACAATTTCATTTACTTAAAATTCTAGAAAAGGCAAAACCATAGTAACAGAAAGTAAAGTGGCAGCTGCCAAGGACTAGGGATGGGAAAAGGAGCCTGGCTATGAAGGGGCATGAGGAAACTCTCTGGGAAAAAAGAAATAACCTTTGTGCAATCGTCCATGTAGTAATTTCTATCTAACAATTTAGGTTATTATTAGATTATCATCAAGATTTATCTCAAAAGTTAAAAAAATAAATAAAACTTAAGTTTTATGTCTGCTGTCAAATTTTAGTAAGAAACCAAACTGCTAAACTTAGGATACCATATCAATACTTCTTAGTATATCAAATATGGTTTTTTAAAAAAGTACTCTAGGACTTCAGAAATTATTCTAAAACAACCTAACATGAAATTCCTCACTTTCTTAAACTAATTATACTTTAGTGGAAAAAATCCAAAAGAAGAGAAATTTTTAAAATGTAAACATTCATCTGTAAAAAATGCCAAATACAGATACCTAGAAAATTAGCATCAAGTGAAATACTAGCAGGATTAGCATTCAACAAAATTGCTCGAATCAAGCAAAATTACCTACTGCTGCATTCCTAAATACAAGCAATAACTAAGATTAGAAAATACAATGAAAATGTCACAAATACAAATTAGNCACTTTCTTAAACTAATTATACTTTAGTGGAAAAAATCCAAAAGAAGAGAAATTTTTAAAATGTAAACATTCATCTGTAAAAAATGCCAAATACAGATACCTAGAAAATTAGCATCAAGTGAAATACTAGCAGGATTAGCATTCAACAAAATTGCTCGAATCAAGCAAAATTACCTACTGCTGCATTCCTAAATACAAGCAATAACTAAGATTAGAAAATACAATGAAAATGTCACAAATATAAATTAGCTGGAATTACANTCTCTCTCTCTGTGTCAAATAAATAAATAAAATCTTAAAAAAAAATTTAAAAAAAAAAAAATAAAAAATAAAAAAAAATAAAAAAAAAATTAGCTGGAATTACATTAAAACATAGAAAATTAGAGGCGCCTCAGTGCCTCAGTCTGTTAAGCGTCTGCCTTCGGCACAGGTCATGATCCCAGAGTCCTGGGATCGAGTCCTGCATCAGGCTCCCTGCTCTTCCGGGAGGGGAGTCTGCTTCTCCCTCTCCCTCTTCCCCTTCTTCCCTGCTCAAGCACATGCACGCATGCTCACTCCCTCAAATAAATATATAAAATCTAAATTTAAAAAAAAGGGTAGAAAATTATTGAACTATCCTGAGCAATACTGACAAAAGCTNTGCACGCATGCTCACTCCCTCAAATAAATATATAAAATCTAAATTTAAAAAAAAGGGTAGAAAATTATTGAACTATCCTGAGCAATACTGACAAAAGCTTAACTAAAAGTAAAAACACAGTGTGCTCCTAGGAGGGAAAGCTTAATGTACTTAAATGCCTCGTTTTTCCCAAAGTAAGGTGATTCTAATTACAATCCCAAGGACAATTCTTCTCAAACTTAACAAGTTTAGGGATGCCAGGGTGGCTCAGTTGGTTGAGCGGCTGCCTTCAGCTTGGGTCATGATCCCAGAGTCCTGGGATCACCTCCTGCATCAGGCTCCATGCTCGGCAGGGAGCCTGCTTCTCCCTCTGCCTGCCACTCCCCCCTACTTCTGCGTGCTCTCGCGCTCTCTCTCTCTCTAGCAAGTCAATAAAATCTTTAAAAAAAAAAAAAAAGTAACTTAAGTTTAATATTTGTATGGAAGGGCAAATAAGCTAAAATAGCAAAAAGAATTTCCATCACAATGAGCATATTAAACTAAATTATGAAGCTACAATAATGAAAAGAATGTGGATTGAACAAGATACTAGGGCTCTATTATAACTAATTTAACATTAACTAAAAAGATCTCCCATAACTGTGGAAAGGAAGAATGGGTTAATCAATAATGATGAGATTACTAAGTAGGAACTGGGGGAGAAATATGTTCCTAAACGATTTTTAAGAAACATTAAAATAAAATGTACTTAAATATTTACTAAGCCTCTTAAAGAAAAAGGCCTTCCAAGTAATAGAATAAGAAAAACAAAAGCTGAACAGATTTGATTCCTAAAACAACACATTTCTGATGTCCAAAAATGGTCAAAAATTAAAAGTCAAATAAAAGACTGGGGAAAACATTTGTAGCAAATCTAACAACAGATTAACATTTTTAATTCTCAGGCAGATCAATTCGAAAAACACAAAGGCCCTAACAGATAAGCAGGATGAGGCCAAACAAGTCAACAGAAAGAAATATCATTAATAAACAGGAAAATATTAAATCTCACAAGTAAATGTTTAAATACTATATTCCAGGAAATTAGCAAAAAATTTTAAAAACACCCAATGCTTGTAACAGGATAGTAAAAAAGGTACACTTACTTATTCATTGTTGCCCTAAATAGGCACAATTCTTATAGGAAGCAGCCTGAGGAAAAATTAATAAAGAACTTATAAAAGCAATAATGCAATAGCACTTTTTTTTTTTAAAGATTTGTTTATTTTAGAGGGAGAGAGAGCGGGCAAGTAAGCAAGGAGAGGGGCAGAGGGAGAGAGACTCCTCAAGCAGAGTGCCGTCTGCACATGGAGCTGGACTCAGGGCTCCATCCTAGGACCCTGAGATCAAGACCTGAGCCAAAATCAAGAGTGGGAGGCTTAACTGAACCATCCAGGTGCCCCTGCAATAACACTCCTTCTGTTCAAATATTCTAGAAAAATAATCTTTTTTAAAAAGTTATCTACACCAAGATGTTTACAGCAATTATTGTAATAAAAAATTCAGACATACAAGTTATAACAAGAAAAAAAGTAAGAACAGTGGTTATGTAGTATCCTCTTAACTGGTTGTCCTAAAGTCAATCTTCACAGTTCCCATCCCAGTCCATCCTCTCTATTGCTCCAAGATTATTTCTAAACATCAAAGATATCAAAGCTAAAAATCCTTCGATGATTCCCACCACCTTAAAAACAACAACAACAACAACAACAACAACAAACATCTTGGCAAAACACATAAAGTTCCAAATTGGGTTGGTCCCTGTCTAGCCTCATCCTCTTGCCACTCACATCTAGTGCATTAGGCACAAAGAATACCTATACAACTACAAAGAATTATTTCTAAATCTCCAGCATTCATTCAATAAAATGCCAAAACCCTTAATTTATGCTGAAACAAAGATTCTGGCTTCCTAGAGCTTACAGCATAGAAACAACAAATATCCTTCATTAAGTTAGGTCTGATAACAGAGGAAGAGCCTCTTAGTCACAGAGGAAAGGCCAACTCAGGTCAAGGAAAGTTCTAGGGATAAGGGGAAGCCTTATGCTGAACCTTAAAAGATGAGCAAGAATCTCAAGGGGCAAGGGTAATTCCAAATAAATGGAATGTATTTATTTTATTTTTCCACACAAAATCTTAGACATTTTAACAAGCTTTCTAGACAGACAATTTGGAGTTCTGACATGTACTTATCCTCCCCAATTTTTTTCCTACCTCTTGGAGCTACTGTGAGAACTAAGAGTGATAATAGATACAAAGTTAACACAGTGTCTGGCACTTAATAAGCATTCAACACCTGTCAGTCATACAGAAACATACAGCAATGCTGATTACAACAGCATATTTCAAGGGTTCGGCATTCTTAGAACAGAGAAAGTAACAGTAAACAAAAATGACAGCAAAAAGAGAAAAAGCAGTAAGAATGGGGTTAAACAACTCATCACCATATAGCCAAACAATTCTCTCTATACACCATGATGATATCCTTATACTACACACTATAACAGACGGTAATTTATATTCATAATGATACTGAATCATAAATAAAATATTAAGTTCTGTTAAATGTGGTCTATTTGAAAAAAGTAGGACATAGTACATCTTTAAAAGCCTTCAAAATCTTTAACAGGCATCAAAAATGGCTACAGTAAAAATCTTCTGTGCCTAAAGTATGGCCTTTTGTTTACCTTGAAAATTGAGTTTTATGCTAAATATGCTAAATGATAAGGAAAATAAGTGACATGGTAGTATATGATAGTTACAGTTTAACGAATAGGAAAAAAAAGTAAAATTCATGATTAAAACACACACACACACACACACACACACACACACCCTTTACTTACCAATGAAAACCAAACTACATGAAGCACCTAAGCAGGTTCCACTGCATGTCTGAATGTTAGACTAGAAGAGACAAAACAAGGAGGGAGCTTAAGCCACATTAGCTTCCTCCTCAAAAACAAAGAAAATAAAATGGACTGGGGACATTCAAATCGCTAATGCCCCTATTTAGAAACCTGTGAAATATAATCAAGTTGTAATTTTTAAAGCTTTGAATCAATAAGATATACAGTAAAACAATACTAAGATACCAGCATATCTAAAGTGGGACTTTTGAAGTCAATTTTCCTTTAGCTATAGACAAGGTTAATCTCATTACTGCCAAGGGTTTTATAAATAAATAACATGAGGAACAGCATTACAAAAACGTTTAGGTTACAAAAAATTTTCTGGAGAAGTAATCAGTTATTTCTCCATATCTAAGAAATTTAAATATCAGAAATTATACTACACTGCTTTTTCAAGTCTTTGGTTTTCAAAAACAATGATATAAAAATTACCCCATTTTTTTTACTATAACCAAATACACAGAATATTTTCTATCCAAAGCATTGTAAGAAAAGTCTGTATCAGATATTAAGTATAATGTATACAAACTTTACATTTTATAATCAATTCCCTACAGAAATAATAGTTGAAATTGATAGCTTTACCCTACAGCCTATTTTAGTGATTAAGTGTTAATGTGTCATAAGACAACCAAAGTACTTGACAGACCAAATCAGACTTTAACACTAATGGCCTGAGAAATCTCAAATGTGGGATTAGGTTAACCCTGCCTCCTTAGCATCAAAAATACCAAAGAGTTCAATAAGTGATTGTGGGCTAAGGAATAACGTGTGGAAAAGCCTAATATCTGTTGTGGACAGACATCTCATGGCTCAAATATTTCTTCTTCTTCAGTTTGTGTGTATGTGTGAGTGTGTGAGTGTGTGAGTGTGTGAGTGTGAGTGTGTGAGTGTGTGTGTGTGAGACCATGCAAGAATTGTTTATACCTTTCAGTAAGGGGGCAACTCTATGTTAAAGATATAAATGAGTACAGTTCATAAAGCACAATGGAATCAAAGACACTCTATAAATTTAAAATACTAGTATGGTGCTTAGAGCAAAGAACAATAATTTTAAAGCATCTTACAGCCCAAGTGTATTATAAACCAAATAAAAATTCACTGTGGGATGTGCCTTTTTTTTTTTAGTGATTTTCCTCTATTATGGAATCCGGATCTAAATGAACTGTTAAACACTTAGTCTAAAGGTATGCCAAACATTTCTTAAGGTCTTAACAAAGAATCAACTTTTTTTTTTTTTTTAAACAAAACGAGGCCTAGGTTAAATATTTTATTTGGCTTCTCAAGATGGACTGAAAAGTTGGGCACCAGCTCCAGACCAATTCCTGGACGCACATCAAACACAGCCCTGTCATTTATCCAGTCAGTCAAAACAATCTTTTCCATCTAACCCTTTAATGTTTATGTCCTAAAAAGCTGCTAATTGAATCCAGCTCTTGAAATCTATTTGTTAAAATCTATACCATCTAATTTGTAAATGGACAAAAATGAAAAAATATAAGTTAACTTTCCTGGCAAAACAGAAGAGAAGCCACCAAGTGTAACCAAAAAGAAGAGGGCAATGTTTTTAATATCTGAAGTTTTTTCTTAAAATATGACAGAGACAGATTCCCAAATGGTTTTAAAAAATTGAGAGTACCTCAAACTGTTTTTACAATTAAGGGGACACAGTGTATTTAATATTCCTCAGAAAAATCTAAAAATACAAATATCACTCTATAAATCTAGTCTAGCATTCCCTCTCCCCCCCAAAAAAGTGTCATCTTTTCTCCTAAGTTCACTCATGAATTTTTATAATGTATCATAAGCTGTAAGGAAACCACAAATAAACACTTTAAAATCTACTGAGTCACAGTAAAAACTTCAAATTCATTATATCTGCAAAAAATATATGTATAAAATATCTGTTTTCTCCCTCATTTTCTCATTATGCATATAGCCTAAAAGGAAGTAAATGGCCAAAAGCCTATTTCTGATGCTTTTTGCACACCTGGAATCACAGGTTCTTTCCATGATCACTGCCACAGGACTGACTGCTGAGAGGAACATCAGTAGATAAATCCTAAAGCAACAAAGACCCTTATAAAGGTTTCCTAAGAAAACAAGGAAACTGAATGGGGGCAATATGGGGGGGATCCCCAATCCAGGTTTTCCATTAAGAACCACTCAGTTCATAATCCTTTGCAATTTTCCCCAGGGAAAGTTTTCCCCAGTAAAACTGTCATAAAAGTCATATTTTTAAAATCGCAGCCCATTTACAGTCAGGCTAAATTCTCAAATACCAAATTCACTGCAAATTTTTATCTCTCAAGTTCAGCCAGTGGACTGGGATGTGACACACACGTATTCAATTACAAAATTAGTCCATATAAATCTCATAGTCTAGTGCAGGCAAACATAATTACAGTTTATTCTTACACGCGCGTGCATACACATACACACACAGAACCTCGAAGGAAAATCATCTTTCTCACCACACACCCCAAAAATGACTCGGATAATTTATTAATAGTGAACGGTGAAACTAGGATAACTACAGTGATTTCAATTCCACTTTTCCAGCCAAAAACAATTTGTCCTTAAAATAAAATGTCCTTAAAACGACCGTGTAAGAATACCAAAAATGGCACTGTGTTAAGCAAAACGTACCTGTAATGTTAGAGATTTAATGCACTTGGATTCACAAACACTTGGTAAGAGAGAAGCCTTCTACCTAACAACCCCTCCATACATTCTTTTCCATTTAGAAAAGGGCAGGGCAGGAGGTGAGGAGAGAAAAGACTTCGCTTGCAAATTTGTATGAGCACATCCTCAGACACGTACCAAAAAAGAAAAAAAAAAGTGTTCTTAAAGCAGGTCTAGAGTTAGAAGTGAGACACAAGTTCTGCGGCCTACAAGGAACAACCCAACACATGCTACCCTACAATCAAACACTTCCAAAACACAGAGTGTACAATGAGCCGGAGTCGTCGGATCAGGAGGACACACCGGCAAAAAATCCACCCCGGTCTCCTCCCCTCCCAAAACATGCGTTTCAGGTGTGCGGCACCGGCGGCTGCGGCGGGCGGCCGAGAATGAAGGTTTTTGCACGCGGGCATAAGTGGGCGAACAAGTTAACAACCCGGGAACACACACACACACACACCCTCCCGTTAAGCGCTCCATCTTTAAGGAGTGTTTATTGCGCGCAGTCAGCGACCGGATTCAATAATCCCCGCCACAGGAGCTCGTCATCCCCTCGACGACCCCACCTGGGCAGCAGCCCAGGGGTTGCTCCCCGAGGCCCCGGAGAGAGCCGTGCTCCTCGGCCAAGGCTTTCCGACCTCAAATCCGCCCGCGAGTCCGACCCGGGCAGCCCTCCCCGCAACAAAAGACCCCCGAGACACCGTCGGCTTCTTCAAGAATTGCCCAGCAAGGGCGAGCGGTTTGGCCCTTACTCCCCCGCTGAACTAGGCCTTCCCACGTCCCCGACCCCCCCACTCACCATTGATCCCGACCCTGGCCCTTCCCAAGGCCACAGGCACCCCCCGCCGGCTCGCCCACCCCGCGGCTGCCCCAGCCCGGCTCCCGCCGCCCCCCTCACCTGTCAGGCGCAGCTTGACGGGCCCGTTCCTCCGGCCCCCGGGGTTAGACATGTCCCCCGGCGGCGGGGGCGGCGGGGCTGCGGCCGCGGCGCGAGGCCCGGGGCCGGCGGGCGGGCAGGAAGCCACGAACGGCAGCGGCGCGGAGGAAAGGAGCTCGGCGCAATGGAAAGACATCCGCGGCGACGGAACCGGAGTGCGGCTGGCCGAGCACGGCGCCTTCGCCCGCAGCAGAGTCCCAGGGGACAGGGCACCTCCAGGAGGCGGCGGGGTCGGGGACAGGAGTTCCCGAGAGAGCCAAGGGAGCCGAGGGGGGAGCCACCCAGAAGTCACTCCTTAACCGTCCCCAGGGGACGGGCGCTCTGTGGGCCCGGCTCTGTCCCCAAAGCACGC
>LNAC01000306.1:186682-245665 GCA_002007465.1 Ailurus styani | reverse complement strand
GAGGGGCGGGGCTTGGGCGGGCGGGCGCGCGCAGGGTGCCGGGGGCGCGGGGGCGCGGGGCGCGGAGCCCGGGCTGGGCTGGGCGCTGGCGGTGAGGAGAGGGGAGGTTCGCTGCGGCCGAGGGTCCCTCTCAGAACTTGGGGAGAGGACGGGCAAAAGAGCAAAGTGGCGGCGCCGAGCTCTGTGGCACCGGGAGGGGCTTAGTGTCCAGCCCGCTGAAGGGAGCTTTTGTCCGTGCGACGCAGATTGCATTTATTAGACGCCCACTGCGTGCAGAGCGGTCTAAGAAGCTGAGGCGAGTAAGGCTGGAACCAAGTCCGCGACCCTCCGGGAATTTAGCTTCGCTGGCGTGAGGGAAGAGACCCCGTTCCCATACCGAGGACTCCAGGAAATCCCCTGGGGTGTTTTGCTCTTGGTATCGTCGTTGCCGCCTCCATCCAGGACTCACCTGGTGGACGAGATCAGGTTACCTGCCTGCTCCGGCTCTTTTTCCAGCTGTATCTCCAAGGATAGGAGATTGATAATAATACCTTAAAGGATTATTAGCAAGATAAACCTTGGAGAGCAGTGTATGAAAAGCTTTTCATACAGTACTGTATTTCGTTATCTCAGGAGGAAAAAAAAAGAAAATGAAATAAAAATAAGTGAACCTTGCCCTTTGACCCTGTGATTGCACTCTTAGGAATTTATTCTTGATACATAATAATATAAAAGATGTTCTTTGCAAGTTCGATTAATAAAAGGGGGATGAGGGACCAGCCTAATGGTGAATTGTATTACATCATCCCCATCGATTTTTATGCAGCCATTTAAATGGCAATTATAAAGATCATGTAATATGGAAGAGTTTTCAAATAAAGTTTAAAAGCACAACAAAAAGTTGTATGCATGCAAAAGGATTTAGAACAATGAAAACTAAAAATAACAGTGAGGGGGATTTTTTTTTTAACGTGCTTTGTTAGTTTTGGTGAAGGCTGTTATTAATGCGATTTTAAATGTTTAATAAAGCCCAATATATGTTAATGCTAATTCAGTGTCAGTCATTCCTTTTAATTGACCAGTAATGTCTCTTCATTGTCCAGACGAAGTTATCTTCAAGAGCATCTCATCAGGGGTGTATGGGTGGCTCAGTCGGTAAAGGGTCTGACTTCAGCTCAGGTCATGATCCCAGGGTCCTGGGATCCAGCCCCACGTCCTCCTCTCTCCTCAGCAGAAGCGTGCTTCTCCCTCTCCCTTCTGTTCACCCTGCTTGTACTCTCTCTCTCTCTGTCAAATAAATAAATAAAATCTTAAAAAAAAAAAGCATCTCTTCAGTCTGACTACAGCCCTACAGAAATGATATAAAGTTCTTTAAGTTAGACTAGAAATTCAAAGGACAGTGCTAGAAATTCATTCAAATTCAAATACTGATTTCCTACTATGCACAAAGCAGTGAACAAGTTCCCTTAGAAATACTTCTTTGTACTACAAGAAGATATGAAGGGACACTAATCAATTCTAACAATGACTGCCACCACAATTTAAAAGACTGGATGGACAATGGAAAGAAAATTCACAAACTGACACATACATACACATTTGCCTTACCCTTATGGCACACACTTTGTTCCCAACCACCCACTACATAATTTGTAGCTTTGTATTAGGCAATAGAATTTAGAATTTGAGAACAGTGGTGGGGGAGCTGGGGAAACTACCTCTTGAGAAGTTTAAAGCAGTATCTTCAAATATGTAAGTGACAGGGCGGAATAATGTATACACGCTTAACATACAGAGGAGGACTCTGTTTAGGCTTGCCTGTGTATAGGTTTAGATCTCATTGTTTAAAAGATTCAGATCAGAATAACACTTTAAAACCATTCATACTGTTAAGGAGAGCTAAACTTTCATTAGATTAAATTTCAGTATTAGATGCATGGTATTTATTGTGGCAACACTTTCAGACATAAGGTTGAGAAAAAAGAGAGGAAAAACAGTTCTTAGGGAATTCACCCTTTTCTTTCTTCCTAAAATAGAAATCCATTTCCAATGTAAATCGTACCTATGCATGTCTGCAGTAAGTATGGGAATTGCAGAAAATCTTTTCAGAGCATTTTTATTCCCTTATGACTTCTAATTTGCTCTCAGTAGAATTGTGCACCTTTTATCAAATCATTATTTTAGGCATCTGTATCAAGTTTGCTAACTCCACCTATTTCATAGTAATAAAATAAGTCTCTTTCCATAAATGCCACTTAGTAGAAACTTCCAGTGAAAATCCTGTAACAACAACTCATTAAATAGCATTTTGGAGCAAGAGTTTTAAACTTTTTTATTAACATATTTTAATCACTGAAAGTTGCACTCTTTATGATGGTATCCTAGACCAGAGGTGAAAATCTACACATGGTTATAAGAATATTTAAAACCTTTTGTTTAAAACATGTTTCTGTTTTCCAAGGCTAATGTTAAATTTGATGTGACTTTGCAAGAAAATGCTTACCATCTGTAGTTGGTATTTTTCTTCTGCTCCAGCCATTAATATATTTTTTACATAGAAGAGTTGTCTCCAGTAATAAAAAATCTGTCTGAGGTAAGGCTATGTTAATAATGGTCCTCCTGTGAAGCTATTTTTGTAGTGTAAATTTCAAATTTAATACAGTTTATGCACCATGGAAAAAAGCAAACATCAGGAACTCAGCAGTTCCTACCATGGCTTAAAATTCAACTTTCTTTAATGTTAAAAATATCATGAATTTAATTTAATTTAATACTTAGTTCTATCTTCCTTCGGATCAGCTTATCACTGATGAAGCAGCTAAGCACAGCCCTCCTGTACTTAGAGCTGTTAACCGGACCCTCCCCCATCTCCACTCATTTCCTCTCTGCCTTTGCCTGTCCTCGGTCCTCAAGTTAGGTTTACTAAAAACCCGCATGTGCAGTCCTGTCCTGACATGGTTTAGAATTAGGTCACATTCCAAGCTGTTCTCTATGACCCCTTCTCTGACCCCCTCCCAGCAGACCTGGTTCCCACTGATGAAAACTGAGGTCACATCTGGGGCCTGTGTTTCTCCAGGTCAAGTCTCCCCCGGGCCACTTGCCTTGCTCTTGCCTACAATCGTAGTCCCTACCCTCATCCCCTTCTGAAGGAATCTGGCCCCCCATCTACTGCTCTAGCATAGTGTTCTATGCTCGTCCCCAGAAATCCCAATTCAACAGATTAGGGTGGAGCCCGTGAATGTACATTTCTAATGCTGCTGGTGGGGGATCCCACTGTGAGAACCACTGCCTCACCTCAGAGATGAGCCCCCGGGGGGCCCTGTTTGTACTAGGTGAGCTTGGCCTCCGGATGACTGACCAATAGGCCAATCAGATTTTCTCTCCTTGGAACATGAGATGGGGACAATGGGAGACTGAGTTAGTGGTGTGGTGCTGGGATGAGAGGCTGTAGAGTTAGCTGCTGAGAAAGACAAAGGTTCAAGTAGATAAATAAAAGAGGAAATCAGTATGTAGAAAGAGCCTAACAAAGCAGACAAACCAAAGTGGGAATAAGAGGTTTCATAACCCTGAAGAGGGAGACAAAGAGAATGATTGTCTAACAGAATTCCTGCCTGTACTCCTGGCCCACGAATGACTTCTTACAATTCGTTTCCAAGGGATCTCACTGTGCAGAACAACCACCCCACCCCTACTTAAACAAGTTTAAGTGGGTTTCTGTCCCTTGTATTCATTTCATCCCCACTTGGAACACCTTTTCCTCTTCGGGCCTGTCCTAAACTCTGCTCCAAACACCCTTGATTGTCTGCTCTGCTCCTGCCAGTGTTCCTCCCCAGAAATGAGTCTCACCTACAACCCAGACTATGGCTTGGATCCTACCACGGAGGGGCAGCCCTTCCAGAATTCAGAGCACTCGAATACATTTGGCTATCATGCTCTTGAGATGTGGCTGGTGATGTGCTGCAAGTATAAAATGCATATTGGATTTTGCAGGCTTAGTATGGGAAAAAAGAAGGCAAAATGTCTTAATATTTTTTATATCAATGACATATGGAAATCACAATATTTGGGATCTATTGGGTTAAATAAAATATAGTATTAAAGTTAATTATCCTATTTCTTTTTACTTTTTTAAATAGGACTACTGGACAATCTGAAACCACAAATAGGACTCTCTCTGTACTTCCGTTGACCAGTGATATCCTAGAGGGTGATGACCATCCTGTTCATCTACCTCCAAAATACTTCCCACCAGCTGGATTCTCCACCACTCTGGCCAGCACCCGACTTTTCCCTGTGGCACTTTTTTAGATTTTATCCTACCCATCCAGGTTTCCAACCAATTTCTATAGCTAGGTCAGTTCAACAGCAACTATCTCACTCTTGTAAGAATGGGAAGATCTGGTGCCAAGATCCTCTTCCTGCTCCTACCCCACCTACCTGGTTTTGATTCAAACTGACTGTCGTGCATTATACCTAAACCTGATGATTAAACAGATCTTATATAGCAGATTCCTATGTCCAGTAGAGACGTAGACCAGATGACCCCTGTTACAGATTGGATTATTTGCCCCAAAAGATATGCTGAAGTCCTAAACTCCACCCCCTGTATCTGGGACTATAACCTTATATGGAAATAGGGTCTTTGAAGATGTAATCAGGTTAGGATGAGGCCGTGAGGGTGGATCCTAATTCAGTATGACTGTTATCCTTAGAAGAAGCAGAAAATGTCATATGAAGACAGAGACGCACAGGAAGAATGTCATGTGACAAGGGAGACAGAGATTAGAGTGTGCAGCTGCAAGCCAAGGAATGCCAAGGATTACTGGTCACCACAAGCAGCTGGGAAAAGGCAAGGAAGGACTCTGCCCAGAGTCTCAGAGAGAGCACGACCTTGTGAACACCTTAATTTTGCAACTAGGAGAGAATACACTTCTGTTGTTTTCATCCACCGAGTCTGTGATACTTTGTCACGGGAGCCCTAGGAAACTAATATAACCCTCAAGTCCCCTCTACACCTAATTAGATTATGCGCAATACAGGTATAAAGGGACATTGCATGGCTGACTTTCATAATTTGCTTTATTTACAATACTGGGCTTTAAAAAAAAATAGAACATCCTGTGAATCAAGGCCATTATCATGCACCCATTTTCAAATGTCTGAAGTACACAGACTGCTCTGTTATATTGTAAATTCTGAGTTAAAAGAGAATGTAATTTGAAGAGATTGCATATTTTCCAAGGCCAGTTTGGTGATTTCAGCATGGAAGTATTACAATTAAATGTTTGAAAAGTTATCTGTGCATGGTTTGCTGTAAGCTGATCTCATGAAGCAATACATCTTTGGGGGATGAGGTAGCAGCCCCAACCCCGGGGGAAAGGGAGCGGGCGCATCACACGACTGCAGCTACTTTGGACAAGTGAGCAACATGAGCAGGCTAAAAAAAAAAAGTCATATCCAATCATCTTCAAAATAAAAACTGTAGTAGCTACAACACAATTCTCCAAGGGCGGGATGGGAGGAGGAGATGTGGAAATATTTGAATGATGCAGTCTTCATGGGTAATGCAGAGAATATGGGCCAGAATGAGATCAACATGGCTCATAAGCCAATGGGTCAATGTCAACCATTGCTTAAAAACCTTCAATGACGTCTTGTTGCCTCTCGACTCCAATCCAAACAACTTTAGTGACATAAAGGAATGCTCAGGATATAAACATATAAACTTTAAAAAGGCAAAAAACAAAAATATATGTAAGGAATGGTCCCAGTTCCAACTTTTAAATAAATACACATTCATTCACTCAAAATGGAATTTACTAAGCATAGACTGGCTGCTGAGCACTGTTCTTTGAGTCTGTAATCTAGTAAAGGAAGACAAACAACACATAAAAGGCAAAGGGTAAAAAGGAATTATCTGTTGCCATCTAGAGAGCATTTTCAATGCTTAGGTGAAATCAGTCACTGTGATTCTCCAAAGTTATACTGCAAAGGTTGAGAAAGAGTTTACCTCTCTCCCACTAGACATGAATTAGAAAAGATAAACACCGCTGGACCATATTGTGACCCTGAGTGTCAGACACTGTCTAAGACTGGAGTCAATACAGAGAAATCGGGGCCAAGAGATGGAGAGCATGGAATCTGATCCTGATGATTCCATCTGAGCCTCTGTATCCTGAAGCCATCATGTAGCTTGGGTCAGGTTTGCAGTCACTTGCCTCTAAGAGTCTTAACTGATCCATCCAGTGAAGCAGACTCTCTGGGGTGAAAGCTGCAATTTGCACTGTGAACTAGGTCCCCATGGGAATAATCATTGAGGAGGTGAAGAACTGACAGGTCCAGCTTTATTTACAAAAGCAGGCAGTGGGCTCGATTTGTCCCACTGGACATAGTACCAACCCCTGCTCTAGATCTACAGTCATAGGTAAAGAGAACAGTACCATACTTGAGAGGCTCAGTAGAATTCAGTCAAGTATGTTTGTTTCCAAGATCTGTGAAATCTGAAGCCATTTAATAGTTGAGGGAAAGAAGCCAATACAATTATAACAAGAGCTAATATTTATGGAGGGCTTACACGGACTGGATGCTCTGCTAAAGTGTATCTCACTGAGGATGCTTTGGTTAGCGAGGAACAGAAAACCTGACTCAAGCAAACTTAAGTGATACAGAGGGTTTGTATTTCACACAATAAACATCTCTGAGATTGGGGTGGTTCCATGATTGGAGCTCCAGTGGTTTAGTGACATGTTCAAGGACCCAGGTTGTTCCCATCTGGTGCTTCTGCCTTCCTCAGGGTTTTGGTTTTACTTTTTAAAATTCACTTACATATTTATTTGAGAGAGAGAGAATGTGCATGGGCATGAGCAGGGGGAGGGTATGGGGGAGGGAGAAGCAGAATCCCCACTGAGCAGGGAACCTGATGAAGCAAGGCTTGATCCCAGGACCCTGAGATCACAACCTGAGCCAAAGGCAGATGCTTAACCGCTTAACCCATTGAGCCACCAGGTGCCCCGTGGCTTTATTTTTAAGTAACTCCCTCCATGTCCACAAGATGACTACTATAGTTCCAGGCCTCATATCCAAACCAAACAATATTTAGGAGAAGAAATAGATAATCTCTTCCACTACCTGCATCTTAAAAGTGAAGAAATAAGGCGGCCTGACTAACTCAGAAGAGCATGTGACTCTTGATCTCAGGGATTTGAGTTGGAGCCCCATGTTGGGTGTAGAGATCTAAGTAAATAAATAAACTTTAAAAAAAAAGTGAAGAAATGTTTCCCAAAAATCCCTCTACACCGCATCTTCCCTCTCACTTCTCACTGGTCAAAATGTGACGATATGCCTGCTTTTAAAGTAATCATTAGCAAGAGCAATGGATTTCCAAGATTAGTTGAGACTAATTAGGAATCAGCTCCTGATCAAGGCTATGAAGGGAAGGCTGAAAACAATGCAGAGCATGTATGAATAAATGAATAAAATCAGGGTTCTGTTAGGAAGGAAGTTTGGGGGACCAGAAAAGGATATTAGAGAAGGAACCACATGTGATATTAGATAATAATCTTTTCCACATTTTACACACTATGAGAAAATAAAGTTCAGAGAGAGGGACATGACTTGCCCAAGGTCACACAGCAAAGAAGTGAAAGAGATTGGATTCAGACCAGGTCTGCGAATACAGCGCCCAGCACCCCAAACACCACACTGAAGTGCTACCACCAAGCTGAGGAGGTCAGGGAAAGCCGGAGAGCTCCAAAGGTTGCTTCGAAAATCAAGTACAACTGAGCCAGTTATTAAACTTGTGATGTGACCAGACCTCTCTAGCAGGGAGTACCACCTTGCTTTTGCTGTGTAACAAACAACCTCTGAATTCAGTGCGTAAAACCACAGTCATTTATTTCACTCACAATGATATGGGTCAGCAATTTGGGCTGGGCTTCTGGTCTCAGCTGGACTCACTCACTCATGTATCTTTAGCCAGCTGACAATTAGCTAGCAGATCAAAGAGGGCCTGTCTAGTCTAAGACAGACTCGAGGGAGATCCCTTGCCTTTGCTTTAGGTGGTCTCTCATTCCCCAGCAGGCCAGCCCAGTTTCCAATGTGCCATTTGTGATTATAGTATAGCTAAGCAATCTGTAATTATTGATACTTGGAGACTGATCCAGGGCCAAGAGGGAGAGTGGAAATATGGAAGGCCTCTTAAGTACTAGCTCAGATTCAGGAAGAGTTACTTTTTTAATAGGGACTGAGCTAAAAAAGGATTTTCTTTCCACATTCCGCAGAAAGATTGAAGTTATGACATTTTCATGCAACCATAGTATGCCCCACTCCCAAGTTTGTATTTCAGGGAGTGTTTGATAGCTAGGCTATTTCATGACCAACATGACCTAGGCTCCCGAAGGAGGACAAGGAGTCTTAACCACAGCTCACAGATGATATAAGAGGTGGAACTTGGTTTTAGTACAGAAAGCTAGAAAAGCAGCACCATGGTCCATGGATTGAGGCTGGGCTAAGACAACATGAGGAGAGCATCTGAAAACCAAATATTTAAACAAAAGACAAAATTACATCCAGTCAATTTGTGTCCCTGCCAAAACATATACCATATAAACAATCAAGAGACCAGAGCTGTATTTTCTATTGTCCTGGTAAAGTAAAAGTAAATATAAACTATACATTCATTTACCAAATTTATTATGCCAAATCCTATCAAACTTGAAATGAACGGAATTCTTTTTTTTTTTTTTTTAGGATTTTACTTATTTATTTGAGAGAGAGAGCATGAGCAGGGGGGAGGGAGAGGATATTTTTAAAGACAGTAACTTAAAAGTTAAGAATTCCATTCATTTTGAGGCACTTAGGTGGCTCAGTCAGTTAAGTACCTGCCTTCAGCTCAGGTCATGATCCCTAGGTCCTGCGATCGAGTTCAGCATCAGGCTCCTTGCTCAGCAGGGAGCCTGCCTCTCCCTCTGCCTGCTGCTCCCCCTGTTTGTGCTCTCTCTCTCTTTCTCTCTCGCTCACTCTCTCTCTCTCTCAAATAAATAAATAAAGTCTTTTAAAAAATAAAAATAAAAATAAAACTATCCTTTCGAATGACTTATGTTGTCTTTAGAGGGACAAAGGGGGTTTCCCCTCAAGGTCAGAATTTCCTTATTTGCAAAATTATTAAAACATGTGGTCTAACCCATCTGAAAACACTGTCTTTTTTCTGAATTCATTCACTGCTGTCATTAGCAGCTTAAATCTATGACTGTCTGTAGGCATTTAAAACATTCTGGAATTAATTTCTAAGGAAAGGCAGTGAGCACACTAAGTTGGATTTCATCTTATGAACCCATTCAGAAATTTACAGTCTTTAGATATGAACTTACACAGCATGAAGTTTGGCCCACAGCATTTCTGAAAGTGGAATTTGGCTCATGTGGGTTCTCATAGCAAAAGAGAGATTGCCAAAACAAGCAACTTTCTCTAAATGCAGGTGAAATAATATTCTTACAGAGTAAATCCTCACAATGTGAAAACATACAGAGTAAGTTCACTGAATGTTCTCTAAAACAGTTTTCCATAGAAATGCAACCATGGAAAGTGATTTAGCCGATCAAGACTGAAGGGAATTCCTCTCCTGCCTCATAATGCAGGAGACATAAGAAAGAACTCTGAGTAAACCAAGATGAAATGTGCCGACCCATGACAGAGAGGCCTAAATCAGAGAGGAGAAGATCTGTTGGCTTGAGCTTTCTCAACTTTAACAAACTCGAGAGACGGCATGGATATACAAAATGGTAGAAAATGTTTATGACTATTAATATAGAACATATACAGAATATAGAAATATAGGAAATAGGGCGCCTGGGTGGCTCAGTGTGTTAAAGCCTCTGCCTTCGGCTCAGGTCATGATCCCAGGGTCCTGGGATCGAGGCCCACATCGGGCTCTCTGCTCGGCAGGGAGCCTGCTTCCTCCTCTCTCCTCTCTCTCTGCCTGCCTCTCTGCCTACTTGTAATCCCTCTCTCTGTGTCAAATAAATAAATAAAATCTTTAAAATATATATATAGGAAATAAAAACGAAAGCTATCTATTACACTGTGTAATGTTCATCATTAATTTTCTTGTTGAAAATAGCAGTTTCTAATGTGCCATTTGTGATTATCTTATAGCTAAGTAATCTGTAATATATTCAATTAATATAATGCTGTAAAGGTGAGTAAAAATACCAAGTAGGTAAACTATATTACGACATTGAAATGTATATTTGTAATAAGTTTAAAAAATGTTTAAGTACTTGAAGGAAGCGTCATCAAGTAGTACATATTAACAGAGAGATTAAGAACACATGATCTAGTGCAGTGATCCTGTCTAGAATAAAAATACATGAATCCATTAAAATGACATTGTAGAAATACATTCATTACATATAAGATATATGGCATATATAGCATATAAGTATCAAGTATTATTAATATGTATATCTTTGACATAGGAAATGCTTCTAACATATTGTCAACTGCAAAAAATTTTATAATATAGTATTACTGTGTAACTCCATTTCCTTTTTTTATTTATTTTTTTTAATTTTTATTTATTTATTTTTAAAGATTTTATTTATTTATTTGACAGAGAGAGAGAGATTACAAGTAGGCAGAGAGGCAGGCAGAGAGACAGGGAGNCTGAGCAGAGAGCCTGATGTGCGCCTCGATCCCAGGATGCTGAGATCATGACCTGAGCCGAAAGCAGAGGCTTTAACCCACTGAGCCACCCAGGCGCCCCATTTCCTTTTTTTTAGAGATGGGTGCGGGGCAGAGGGAGAAGGAGAGAGAATCGTAAGCAGGCTCCACACTCAGCACAGAGTCCAACGTGGAGCTCGATCTCACGACCTGAGAACATGACCTGAGCCAAAATCAAAAGTCTGACGCTTTTAACTGACTGACCTACCCAGGCGGGCCTGTGTAACTTCATTTTTTAACAAAAAATGTTATTTATATACAGATTTAGACACGTTAAAAGAAACATACCAAAATGTAACTCAAGTTTCTCTTCCTTCCTTCCTTCCTTCCTTCTTTCTTTCTTTCTTTCTTTCTTTCTTACTTTCTCTTTCTTTCTTTTTCTTTCTTTCTTTCTTTCTTTCTTTCTTTCTTTCTTTCTTTCTTTCTTTCTTTCTTTCTTTCTTTCTTTCTTTCTTCCTTCCTTCCTTCCTTCCTTCCTTCCTTTCTTTCTTTCCTTTCTTTCTTTCCTTCCTTCCTTCCTTCCTTTCTTTCTTTCTTTCTTTCTTTCTTTCTTTCTTTCTTTCTTTCTTTCTTTCTTTCTTTCTTTCTTTCTTTCTTTCTTTCTAAGATTTTGTTTATTTACCAGAGAGCAGCGAGAGAGACAGAGAGTACGAAAGTACAAGCAGGGAGGGCAGAAGGCTGAGGGAGAAGCAGGCTCCCTGTTGAGCAGAGATCCCAATGTGGGACTAGATCCCAGGACCCTGAGCCCAAGGGATCATGACCTGAGCCCAGGGCAGACGCTTTAACCGACTGAGCCCCCCAGGGGTCCCGAGGTTATTTCTAGANGCTGCCTTCGGCTCAGGTCATGATCCCAGGGTCCTGGGATCGAGGCCCGCGTCGGGCTCTCTGCTCAGCAGGGAGCCTGCTTCCTCCTCTCTCCTCTCTCTCTGCCTGCCTCTCTGCCTACTTGTAATCTCTCTGTGTCAAATGAATAAATAAAATCTTTAAAAAAAAAAAATATTGGANTTTTAACAGGATAAAAACATGCAAATAAAAAGAAAGAAATGTCAACAATGGATGTCAGTAGATGATGCCATCAAATGGGACTCTCCTTTTCTTTTTTAATGTTTTCTGAATTTTCCAGAGAGCATTTATTAAAATCATATTGCATATAATATTAATATTACACGTTACTAGCTCACATTGTATCACCCTATATTGGATGGATGGGCAGGGAAAGGAAATGTTACACAGTTAGGAGAAAGGTCACCTCAATAAACTAAAAATAAAAATTTCTGCATTAGCAACTGCTATAGATTCTTTCCTCGGAAATGTCTGATTGTCAAAGGCGAGATTCCTAAATGAAGCTGAAAAAGGTGTAATTTGCAAATACCAGTGACACCTTTATATTGGTCCAAGTGGTGGTGGGATCTCTGACTCAACATCGCCCCCTTCCTGTGGTCACAACATCTTTCTCTGAGAGGAGGACAGCGCTCTGCCAAATTCAAGTGAGAAACCCAGAGCTTAGCAAGAGTTCCTTGGGTTACTTAGGCTCAAGTAGAAGTTGAGCAAGATGTGAACCAACGACAGCCCCTGTGGAAATGACTTCAGGCCCTTAGCCGACAATGGGCTTAGCATGAGTCACTCCAGAGACATGGGCTCTTAGCCGAATTCATAGCAAGATTCTATTGGGGAATAAGGTCATTCATTGATGATGGTCTCCTCTACCTGCAGCCCATCAGCCTACACTAGAAGTGATACTTTCCATTCTGGGAACTATACCGTAAAAGGGACAAGGGAGACAGGAATTAAGACTCTGAGGGACTTTAAGTCATTTCCCATGTGGAAAATGTGGAAAAGATGAGAAAGAAAACTCTGAGGAACACATCAGCTGCCTTAAAATACCTGATAAGGAATGCCTGGGTGACTCAGTGGGTTAAGCCTCTGCCTTCAGCTCAGGTCATGATCTCAGGGTCCTGGGATCGAGCCCCGCATCAGGCTCCTGCTCCCCCACCGCCCCACCTGCCTCTCTGCCTACTTGTGATCTCTCTGTCAAATAAATAAAATCTTTAAAAAAAAATACCTGATAAGTCTTCATGTTCAGGTAAATTAACTTTGCTTGCTGTGGTTTTGCAGGGAGGAGCTGGGACTAGAATTCCATTGACACAGAACTTGAGACAGGAGAAAGGTTTTTTGACATTTGAATTGGCAGAAGATACACTGGGCTTGGAACTGCTCCTCTAAATGTGGTCTGGAGAAATACGGCATGGACTTCAGGGGAACCCACTAGAAAAGTGCCAGGCCTCAGGACTAACCCAGACCTACTGAACCAGAACCTGAAGTTCAAAAAGATGCGTAGGTGACAAAGGCAAATTCACATTGTAGGTCACACTGGGCCAGACTGTCCATCTGGGGAGGGAATAATGCCCTGTTCCTCTGGAGAGAAATCTAAGGCTGTGCTGCCCTCATTCAGGACACTGTGGGGAACCCAAAAACTGGAAGATGGTCTAAGAAAGATGGATGAGTAAGAGTGTTTATTGAAGCATAGTTTGAATTAGAAAAAAATTTTAACCTAAACCTGGCAAAAATTATAATAGGATATTATGCAGCCATTAAAAATGATATTTTAGATGAACCTTTAAGGAATTTAAAAATGTTCAGAAAACACTAGCGGAAACTAAATTACAAAATATAATATGCACAGTGTGATACCATATATTTAACGTTCACTTAAAAATAATTATGAAAAACTTAAAAATATAATCAAAATGTTATCTAACCTGTGGAGACTGTTGTGGATTTTTTTTAAAGATTTTATTTATTTATTTATTTATTTATTTATTTATTTATTTATTTGAGAAAGAGTGTGAGAGATAACACAAGCCCGGAAGAGAGGGAGAGGGAGAGGGGACAAGCAGACTCCCTGCTGAGTGTGGAGCCCAACACGGGGCTCCATCCCACAACCCTGAGATCATGAGCTGAGCCAAAATCAAGAGTCAGACTCACCCAACTTAGCCACCCAGATGCCCCTATGACTACTAACAGTTCTATCCAACTTGTGTTCTTATGCATCGATGTAACAAAATTATTTTAAACAAGCTGGAATTGTATTATAAAATCAAATATATATCCAGATTTTTCACTTATCTTGAGGCTGTTTGCATATCATTAAATATTATTCGAACACAAGTAGGCGGCTAGATAGTATTTTATGCTGTAAATATCCTTGATTTATTTTCCATTCTCATAGTGATGAATATTTAGGTTGTTTCCAGTCTTCACTAGTTTAGATCTGTAATAAGTACTCTCGTTCATAAATCCCTGGTTATTTTATTAGAATGAGTCGTAGAATTGGGATTATCTTGAGATCAAAGGGCATGAACTCTTTCTAGGTACAACCTTGTTTTGGAAAACTGAGACTATCTCACCAAATGTCCACCAGTCTTTGCTTTCCTAAAAGCTACCAGAATAGACTGACAAATTCTCTGGACTTAGAGATTTTCTTGGAAGTGATTTTTTTTTCCTTAACGACATGCATAATAAGCTTCTTCCTACCTGTTCGCTTATTCTGATACACTATACTTCACAGATCAATTTTGACAATTTATATATCTCTAGAAAAAATATTCACTTCATCAAGAATTGAAGATTTACTAGAATTGAGTAGAACATGATATGTTTTAATTTTTTAAGGAGTTTCTTTCCATCTGATATTATATTATGTTCTCATTTCTAGTTCTTGTTATTATGGGTTTGGGGTTTGGGGTTTTTTTTTTGTTTTTCTGTTTTTTGCTTTTTTGCTCAATTAGATAACCAGATTATTTTAGTGTTTCAAAGAATCAGCCCTTTATTTGCCAATTCAACCTTATTTCTGACTCTTATTTTTTCTTTATTTCCTTCAGAGAATAACTTCCCAATAAAAGTAATTACAGAATAATAAAAGTAATTACAAAAGGAAAAAAATTATGGATTTGACTCTATAAACTTATTTTTTTAAGTTATGCATTTTCAAGAAAAATTAACATAAAAGAAACAGACTGTACTCTGTTCCCAAATGTGATTAGGAAAGTTTTAATATTTTTTATTATGTAGGCAACTCAAGCAAATTCACACACACCCACAAAAAACCCAAATAACCCAAAAGATTCATGGGCAGGGTACTTACACATATAGCTCACAAGGAATAAATTTTTAATTTCAAAAAAATTTAAAAATTGTTCAAATATCTTAAAATATCTCATTAAATCAGAAAAAACATCACAACAAAGAAACAACCTCATATTAGTCAGGGTTTCATAGTACTCATTGCCTTTTTTTTACAGTAGTTTTGTTGAAGTATAATTCACATACAATACAATTCATCCTTTTCAAGTGTACAATTCAGTGGTTTTTAGCATATTTAGAGTTGTACAACCATGTCATTATCTAATTTTAGCACATTTTCATCACCCCAGAAAGAAACACCTTTCAAAAAGACAGAGGTGCGTCTGGGTGGCTCATGGGTTAAAGCCTCTGCCTTTGGCTCAGGTCATGATCTCAGGGTCCTGGGATCGAGCCCCACATCAGGCTGTCTGCTCAGCAGGGGGCCTTCTTCCTTCTCTCTCTCTGCCTGCCTCTCTGCCTACTTGTGATCTCTCTCTCCGTCAAGTAAATAAATAAAATCTTTAAAAATATATATCTTTAAAAAAAACAAAAAGAAAGACAGAAAGAGTCTTTTTAAAAAATGGATGTACAATATGTGGTCTTTTGTGACTGGCTTCTTTCACTTCGTGTAATGTTTTCGAGGTTCATCATGTCATGGCCTGTGTCAGCATTTCAATCCTTCTCCTTGTTGAGTAATATTCCATTGGAAGGATATACCACATTTTTGTCTATCCATTCATCATTTGATGGGCATTTGAAACGTTTCCACTCTTTGCTGATTATGAACACCCATGTGTAAGTCTTGATGTGGAATAACTATTATCCTTTACGTGGCTGGAAACATATAAATTGGTTTTAACCCTTTGACAAAGTCATATATAAAATGTCCATACCTTTGAACTCCATAGCCCTGCTTCCCAGAATGTGATTTAAGTAATTAACTTATATACACTATAAATAAGTAGTAGATGATAATATGCAATGTGGCCAAGTACTAGGTAGGAAGATTGCTCATCATGATATTATTTAAACATAACCCATCTGCCCTGCTTTCTCAGCATCAAGTACAAAAATAAGAACCTATCTTTAAAATTGAAACAACTGGGGCTCCTGGGTGGCTCAGTCGTTAAGCATCTGCCTTCGGCTCAGGTTATGATCCTGGGATTGAGCCCCGCATGGGACTCTCTGCTCAGCAGGAAGCCTCCTTCTCCCTCTCCCACTCGCCCTGCTTATGTTCCCTTTCTCACTGTGTGTCTCTCTCTGTCAAATAAATAAATAAAATCTTTTTTTAAAAATTAAAAAAAATAATATAAAATTGAAACGACTGGAGACATAGTGCTCTTTTCTCCCAAGAGGTTTTTCCAAAGAGAAAACCGATCAGACTCCAGAGGGGCCTATCTCCACCAAGGTTGCTAGGGTGGCTCTCCCACAGGGTCACTGTTGGAAGGGGCTGTTGGACACTTGGCACAGTCTGGCCACCCTTGCTCATTTCCACAAGGTCTGGGCTCTAGGCCCAGCACCTCCCTGGCCCACCCTGTTGAGTTCCTCTTTCAGGCCCGTGTGTCTTTCAGATGACCTCAGTGAGGAGCAGCTCAGTCCATCAGTGCGATTCTAATACCACTAAGCCTCATGAAGGGCAGACTTTCCCACCCTTCCCCAACAACTTTTGAGCTCTACCCTCCAAGGGGTTTGGGTGGAGGGGTATCACATTCCACACTCTAGAAATCTCCAGACTATGGGATGCTCCTTACCTTACATCTACCTAACCAGTAGGAGTGAGCCACTTGAGGGTGTCTTCCTAAAGATCAGCCCCACTGCTGGCTGCTTCAACTTTTAATTTTAAAAAAGTAAATGTAAGGGGCTCCTGTGTGGCTCAGTCAGTTAAGTGTCTGCTTTGGGCTCAGTCATGATCCCAGGGTCCTAGGACTGAGTCCCATTCAGGCTGCCCATTCAGCAGGGACTGTGCTTGTCCCTCTCCCTCTGCCCCCCCCCACTTGTAAACTCTCTCTCTCTCTAATAAATAAATAAAATCTTTAAAATAAAATAAAAAAGTAAATGTCCTTTATTTTTCTGTGAATAGGCAATAAGTTCCACTCAAAAATAAAAAAATACAAAGGGGTACAAGTGAAAGGCCTGTCCCCACTTAGTGGCGATATTAATGACAAGCCAGTATTACATTATAGAAACTGATAACATGTAATCTTTTTTCACACCTTGTTTTCTTGAATTATCAACCATATCAGGGCACAATTTGGATATATCATAATTTATTTATTTAACCAATCCCTTATTAGGTTGTTTTCAATCTTTTGCTAATCAATCAACAATGCAACAAACACCCTTATATGGGGTAAAATTTTTCCGTACCTGAATTCCAACGTGTACAGGAGGGTTTTTCTCCCACCCCACCAAGCAATGCTTAGATACCAGCTGTGTATCCTACAGTTCTATTCAATTCTGACACTATCTACCTGGAGGTAGCATCAGAGCTCACAGGTCAAGGGCTCAGTCCCACAGGACTACCCACCGTTCCAGATGCCTGTCCAAGTCTGGGTTGTCATCAACTGGCTATAGATCAGAAGTTCCGACAACCCTGTCCTTAGGTTCAATGAATTTGCTAGAGGGGCTCACAGAACTCAAGAGAAACATTTTACTCACTAGATCACCAGTTTACTATAAAAGGATAGAATTCAGGAGCAGCCAGATGGAAGAGATGTGTGGGGGAAGTGGATGGGGAAAGAGCGTGGAGCTTCTGTGCCCTCCCCAAGTGTGACATTCTCCCCAGACTCCAAGTGTTCACCAACCCAGAAAGCTCTCCAAACCCCCTCCTGTTGGGTTCCTATGGAGGATTCATGACAAAGGCATGACTGATGAAAGCATTGGCCATTGGTAATGGAACTCAATCTCCAGCTCCTTTCTAGCCCTTGTTGCTGGAGGACAGGTGCAGTGGAACTGAAAGTTTTAAACTTCCAATCATGGGGTTTGGTCTCCCAGCAGCCAGCCTCCATACTTTTGCCATCCAAAGAGACACTGTATTTACATAACAAAATATACTTTTCCCTCTCTCCTCACTCGGAAAATTCCAAGGGTTTTAGGAACTCTGTGCTAGAACCAGGACCAAGACCAAATGTATATTTCTTTTTTTTTTTAAGATTGATTAATTTATTTCAGAGAGAAGGAGAAAGTGAGTGAGCAGGGTGAGGGGCAGAGGGAGAGAGAGAGAGAGAATGGTGGAGCAGACTCCCCGCTGAGCTAGGAGCCCAAAGCAGGGCTCCATCCCAGAATCTTGTGATCATGACCTGAGCTGAAATCAAGAGCCGGCCACCCAGACACCCCGAAATGCATATTTCTTATTATAAATCACAATATCACAAAAGGTCATCATTGCTCATGATAAATCAATGAATTAAATGGTAACCATACTTTAAATTTTAGTAGGTATTACCAATTCACTCTTTGCAGAAATTTAGTAACTCATCCAATAACGAGTTCAGGCTCTTCACTGCTAAGCTGAACTGCATTTTCAGCCTCTCTCAAACACAAAAATCAAGACTGTTATGATCCGGGTAGTTTTTCTATGAATTGGGCCTGTCATGGGAGAAAGTGAACATTTTTTTTCATATATTTAAGAATGATTTGGGTTTCCTTTCTGTGAATTGTCTGTATATGGTCTTTGCCCATTTTTCCATTAGATTATTGGCTAGTTTCCTTACCAGTTTGTGGGAATCCCGAATATATTAGGGATATTAGTCCTTTCTATATTCAGAATTAAAAATATACTTCCCAGTTTGTCATTTATCTTTTGACTGCATGTATAATGGTCTCTGCCATGAAGAAATTAGATTTTTATATAATCATATTTGTCCATTTTTTATTTTATGGATTCTGGACTTCATTTCATACTTGGACAAAATTTCTACTTACGAAATAATAAAAAATTCTCCAATGGATTTTTCAAGTACTTTTGTAGTTTCTTTCTCTTTCTTTCTTTCTTTCTTTCTCTCTTTCTTTCTTGACATCTAAATATTTGGTGCATTGGAATTTGTCCTAGTTAAAGAAAGGGATCCAACTTTTCCCCTTCCCCCCATCCCAGATGGCTACTCAGTTGTCCCCAACACTATTTTTTATTATCTATATTTTCCCATTAATTTATATATATCCTTATAATAACTTACACTGGCAACATTCAAATGATAGGTTTTTCTAGTTAAAAAGAAATACTAGTTGTAGACACCCTACTTTACTGCCCCTCCCCACTACATTTATGAATCAATACCAGAAACATTTTAAATATTTGGCAACAGAGACCCACAATAGTATTCTGGCTAAAGTGTATTCTTATAAATCTCCTTGATGGAATAGTGCACAACCTTTAAAGCAATGATTATAAAGATTATGTCAAAACGCAGGGGAAATGCTTCTGATACAAATACCAAGTAAAAAAAGAAAGATATAAACTTTATGCAAACCAAGAAGATGACCACAGTCTGAAAACATGCATAGCAAAGAATCACATGAGCAGTACACCCGAATCGTAACATGGTTTTGTTGGGGTGAGAGGTGAGAGACTTCCCCCACCTTTTTTCCCCTGGATTTTCTGTGAAGTGGTGGTATCAAGTATAATTTTCCAATTTACTTTTTAATAATGGCAGACCGTCCATCTGGGTTTTGCTCTTCTGCCTCAGGAGACCTCACTAAAATGATAGTAAAGAAATAAAAAGATTACAAACCTACAAAGACAAAAAAAGAGGGGGGGAAGCAAAAGATCTCACGGCTGAAAAACTCCAACATGTCTTTGGGAGAGGGCATGCTGCTGGAGGAGTCCTAACAGACAGCACAGAGCTGTGAAGGAGGCGACCAGAAGGCGCTGGGTGGGGTGGTGATTAAAGTAAAACATGTCACTTGTGGACAGGACTCCAGACTCCCCTCCTGGGAGACATCGCTGACTCACCGTGTGTGCCCTCGAGCCAAGACACTTAGAAGTGCTCTCGCCTCTTTTCTCCCAACTAAACAAGGAACACTGTATTTAACATCTCCAGCTTCCACTTGGAGCTGTGGGGAGGTTAATTACTGTTTGAAAAGGTATGTGAACTTGTGGGATAAAAGACCCAACAGGCAGACGGAGGGTTATTACCAGTCATGTAACCCTTTGAATCCTGTGATCTTCTCATGCACCCAGGAGACCAGTACTCTGGGTTCATAGCTGGGTTACCTACAGGTTCAGCCTAATGCAAGCTTTGGCCAAACCCTGACATCATTTTAAGAACAGGGCAGGGATGGCCACTGGTAAAGGTATGAATGAGTGTGAAAATCCCAGCTGGAACACCAGCCCGGGTATATCCTTGGGTGGCTACTTCCTATAGAACTAGTGATCTAGGGCACCTGGGTGGCTCAGTGGGTTAAAGCCTCTGCCTTTGGCTCAGGTCACGATCTCAGGGTCCTGGGATCGAGGCCCGCATCGGGCTCTCTGCTCGGCAGGGAGCCTGCTTCCTCCTCTCTCTCTGCCTGCCTCTCTGCCTACTTGTAATCTCTCTCTGTCAAATAAATAAATAAAATATTAAAAAAAAAAAAAGAACTAGTGATCTATCCTCCTTGGTCCCCTCCCAGAATAAGCATCTTCCTGCTCGGATTTAAGCCTTGCGTTCCGCTCTCATCTAGAGGCCTTCGGTGCCCTGCCTCACTGCTACTCAGCAAGGCAAATCCAGTCTCCACGCACTGGGAGCTCTGATGCCCTAGAGATGCTGCTCAGAATGAAATGGTCTTGTCAAGATGTAGAAATGTGGTACAATTGAGTGAGCTCCAATAAATTGATGGTGTTGGCAGTTACATCTATGCAGGAGGGACACACACACACATGCACATACACACCTAATTCCAAGAACTCGCTGTTAGTTTGAATCTAGTCTCTTTTCTATGGCTTGGAAGCACATGGGGCTAAAAATATTCACTCATTCATTCAATTAATTGTCTTCATTCTTTCTTTGAAAGAATAAATTTCTAAGCTCAGAAATGTAGCTTTAAAGACCACGGTAGGGGTGCCTGAGTGGCTCAGTTGGGTGGTCCTCCCGCTCTTAGTTTCAGCTTGGATTGCGGTCTGGGGGTCGTGGGATCCAGCCCCCAGTCGGTCGTGCTCCACGCTCAGCATGGCGTCTGCTTGTCCCTCCCCATCTCCTCCTCCCCCATCTTGCTGTCTCTCTCTCAAATAAATAAATGAATGAAATCTTTGAAAGAAACAGATAAAGACAACAATAATCCCTTACTGTAAATTCATTCTATAGGTCAGTCCCTGTCCTACACCCTGTGAAAATACAAATAAACACAACTCCTACCTCCGAGTTAGCTAGACAATTTATACTCCCTTTAAAGATCTAACCCACTCTTTTCTCCATGAGAACAGGAATAAATATGTCTTATTTACTGCTGTCTATTGCATTCATTCCTCTACCAAATATTTAGGGAGCACCTACTATGTGCCAGGCCCCATTTCAGGCCCTGGAGATACAACAGTAAACGACGTATCTATTCTCATGGGCCTTAGATTCTAGTAAGAGAGACAGACAATAAGTCAATCAACAAATAAGCACATAATATGTAAAACAGCAATAAGTATTTGGACGAGATAAAGAAGAGCAAGGAACAAAAGTGGTGGAAGATATCATTTCTCATAGGTTCATCAGGGGAGAGTTCTCTGATAAGGGGAAGTTCAAGCAGAGACTTGAATTAGGTGAGGGAGTGAGCTACGTGGATATCTGGGAGCAGATAGAACTCTAAGTACAAAATCCTCAAGGGAGGAACAACCAACCAAGGTGTATCCCTGACCTGTAATAAGTGTCAGAGGAGTGGAGTGAGCAGAGTTGGGGCGCAGCCAGAAATGGGGGTGTGGCAGAGGGAGTGCCATTATCACACGGGGATGAGGACTTTGTGTAAGATTTTTATGGAAGGGTAACACGTGTAGAGAAAAGTACACAAATCATAAAGGTACAACTCAGTGGATTTTCACCAGCTGGACCCACCCACTTAAACCACCACCCTGACAGAGAGGTAGAACATTGCCAGTGGGGCGCTCAGCTGGTTGAAGGTCTTAGTCTTGATTTCAGCTCAGGCCCTGATCTCAGGTTTGTGGGATCGAGCCCCACGTCGGGCTATGCGCTCAGGAGCCTGCTTGTCCCTCTCGCTCTGCTCCTCCCCCGCTCTCTCTCCTTCTCTCTTTCTCAAATAAATAAAATCTTTAAAAAAAAAATAGAACATTGCCAGCAACCCCGAAGCCTCTCTCATGCCTGCTTTGTCCTTATCCCCCCGAAGATGGCCATCATTTCCTATAGATTCATTTTGCCTGGTTTTGAACTTCACGCAAATGGAATCATACTGCATTACCCTTTGGTGTCTGGGTTTATAAGTTGAGTAGATATTGAGGGGGGTGGATTACTGGGCCTAGTTTTGCTTTGATGGCTGTTACCGAGCAATCTTCAAACTCTGCTTTTTTAACCTGAATGAAAAGGGAAAGGTTTAATGAAAATGAAAAGGGTTAATCTGACCTACATCTTTAAAGGATCATATGGTAGAAATTTTTAAAGATTACACTTTTTAAATGTTGAAATATTTCATGAAATAAAGCCCAGGGCGCCTGGGGGGCTCAGTGGGTTAAAGCCTCTGCCTTCGGCTCAGGTCATGATCTCAGGGTCCTGGGATCGGGCCCGCATCGGGCTCCCTGCTCAGCGGGGAGCCTGCTTCCTCCTCTCTCTCTGCCTGCCTCTCTGCCTACTTGTGATCTGATCTCTCTCTGTGTCAAATAAATAAATAATAAAATCTTTAAAAATAAATAAATAAATAAACAAAGCCCAAGCTGACCAGTGCCAGTATTAAAAGCAAGAGTCCAAATTTGTATCTCTAACCAGAATCTCTACTCTGAACCACAGACTCATGTCTCCAAAGCCTACTTGATAACACATGGATGTCCGGTGGGCATCTCGAACTTTCTATAGCCCAAACCCAGCTCCTGGTATTCTGCCCTGGGCCAGCCCCTCCCACAGGCTTCCTTTCTTAATTAATAGCGGCTTCATTGTTCCAGTTACTTGGGCTGAAAACACTGGTGTTGTCTTTTTGTTTTCTTATATTTTTTTACACCCCATATCCTGACTATCAGGCATATCCTGTGAGATCTGTCTTCAGAATTCTCCAGAGTCTCTGCTCACCACACCCCCAGCCACTACCTGTCTAGGCCATCATTATCTCTCTCCTAAACTAGTACAGTTCCCTCCTCGGTGGTCTCCCACCTTCCACATCCTGCCCTCACCTTCATCAGGCTACTATTCGTGCAGCTTCCCAAGAGAATCCTTTTGGAACATAAATTAGATCCTGTCACTTCACTGGTAAAACTCTCCTGTGGCTTCCTGTATCACAGGGTGAATACCAAAGTCCATACTACCACTCACAGGCTACGGCATGGAATGGCTCCCTTTAGCCCGACTTCAACTCCTGTGCCTCTCCCCTTCTCACTCCTCTCCAGCCACACTGGCCTTTCCCCTGTTCACCAAGCAGTCCAGGCACACTCCCACCTCAGGGCCTTTGCACGTGCTGTTCCCTCTGCCTACAATGCACTTGCCCCCACTGTTGTCTCCCTTGCCTCCTTCAAGTCTTATTTCAGGATTCCCTTTCCCAACAAGGACTTCTCTAGCCACCTTGTTGAACATTTCACACTTCTCTCTGTAGCCAACATCTCGTATTTGCTTTCCCAGCTTTGTTTTCTCCACTTAGCATTTATCACTATCTCGCATGCCATAAGTTTTTATCTTGTTTATCAGCTGTCCCTCCCAGTGGAACGTAACTGCCATGAGGATATTGATTTTTAGGTTTCGTTTACCTCCGTAGCCCAGCGTCAAGAATGAGGCTTGGCACACAGTAGGTACTCCATAAATATTTATTGTGTGAATGAGTGAATGGATGGATGGATCCTTGCCCTAGATCCTTTGCTGATTACCTGTGCCTGAGAAGCTGGTGACGAATCAGCAGTGGTTTCTAAGCACCTTCAGTAAGTTGGAGTTGCCAACAGAAACATGCTCCTTCGGTCGCTCCCTTCCTGGCGTGCACGGACCTGGGAAAAGCGGAGATGCTGATTGATATCTCTGACTGGGAAGGAAGATGGGATGAGGTACCAGAAATCAGAGGAAGGATGTCTCCGCCCGTCTGCTCCCAGCAGCAGAGGCTGCGATCTGCCTGGCAAGTCGCCCGCTCCCAGAAACAGGATGTGTCCAGAGAGGAAGTGACTGCAGACATGGTTCAGGGGGAAAATGCCCTGCGCCTGAGACAGAACACTTGAGGCGAGTCATTCTGGAGCCTTCCAAGGGTCCATTCCTGGGGGATGAGTAAATTCCGCTCCACAGTCTCGCAGTGACTCACCCTGTATCTCGGGGAATTCACAGCCCGTCCCTGAGACAGGGTGAACAGGTGTTTCCTCCTTTGGGGTTCCCAGCTTGGGTGACTGGAGGCTGAAGGAGCGACGATGCTCATGCCAAGCCCACAGCCAGCTCGGGTGGGCTACAAGCTTAACCGGCTCCTATGCCAGCACCTCCCTGGGAATGATGTGGGGGAGGAAGTTTGGCAAGGCAGCAGGTCCCGGTGCTGTGTCTGCCACCGCAGGGAGCAAGAAACTCAGTGCAGGAGAGAGGGAAAAGAGCACCTGGGTTTAAGGCCCTCCAGGAACTGTCACAGGGAGCAGCTTTTTAGCCAACCATGTTACCTGTCTTGTCTCCTTGATTCGAGATCAGAAGTTACATGGTCCGGAAGACCAGTGCCCCGAGGTCTCTAGAAAACCTGCTTTCTCTGCCTTCCCCGGGAGTGGACCAGGAAGCAAGCTGAGCCCGCCTCAGTCCTGGGACCTCACACTCAGGCACCCAGCACAGGGATCTCCCAGCTCTGTTAAGATGGACCAGCTTCCAGACCACGGAGGCTGTGGCCTGAGATCTGACTTTGCAGCAGGAAGACAGAGAGAGATAGTTTCTACAGACTCTCCACAGTAGCTCTGCCTTGGTGGGCTCAAAAATTTGGCCTCTATGTTTTGGCCAGAGGGCATGAATGTCATAAAACCCATGCCAGGAAACTTTTTTTTTTTTAAGATTTTATTATTTTTTTTTATTTATTTCACAGAGGGAGAGAGATTACAAGTAGGCAGAGAGGCAGGCAGGGAGAGAGAGGGGGAAGCAGGCTCCCTGCTGAGCAGGGAGCCCGATGCGGGCCTCGATCCCAGGACCCTGGGATCATGACCTGAGCCGAAAGCAGAGGCATTAACCCACTGAGCCACCCAGGCGCCCGCCAGGAAACTTTTGATGGCAAGCAACTCGGCTGTTTGAGAAGAGAACCGCCAACCCAGTGCTCAGCATGGAAATGGGCAGATGCATCAATTCAAGTTCCCAGAAGAGCAGAAAAAGCAAGAAAATTCCCCCAATACACTGCGTGACCACAGCAGTCTCCAGACAAGCTCTGGGCCTTATGTTTATGGGGAAATGCAGTGAGCAACTCAAAGCTTGGAATGTTATTATGAGCATTATGATTATTATAATAAAAGCTGCGGTATTCTCTTCCTCCTCTCGGAAAACCAAAACAAGCATCTTTAAGCTTGTCTTTGATAAGAGCTTGACGATAGCAGGATGTACCAACCTGGCAGGTGGCTTCTAACTTATTTATTTACAGAAAAGAGCTCATATGATACAAAGCATTCTTCAACCTGCTCTTTTTTTTTTTTTTGCTTACGTGATGGATCATGAGCATCATTTCATGTCAATCTGTATATATCTACATCCTACTATGTACTTCCTGTAAACAAAGAAACTAAGGGGTCTTCCCTGAAGGAAGAGATGGAGTAACCTTGAGGATGGCCTGAAGGTGAGCCCCAAGCAGGCATCTGCTCTGTTCCAGGCTCTTCCAGATACTCCCCCAGGAGGAGCCCCCCTTCATCTGGCTTGAGCCCCTCCCTGCTGCAATTTCCCCTCCCCCTGCTCCAAACTCACTTTTTCCTTCCCAGAGGCTGCATGTGGAAAGCCAAGAAACCATTATCCCTGGTAGAGTGAACAGCCTTCCTGATTTGCCTGAGAGTGAGGGTTTTCCCACGACACAGGACTTTGGATTTTAAAACTAGGACAGTCCCCGGAAAACCAGGAGAGTTGGTCACCCTATTCCCAGAATCATGGTGTTGGTGGGGGGAGGGGAGCTCGATCCTGACTGAGTTGCTGGAGATCCCCTTCTCACAGTTCCACCAAGGTCAAGCTGGAAGTTTCTGGAATGCGCAGACAGAGATTCTCATTGACTCGGCTTGCCTAGGTCCCATGCCCACCCTGGAAACCATTGCCAGACAGGGAATGGATGCCTGAGAGGCATGGAACTATCCACCAGCTAAGGAATCCTGTTCAAGATACCAACTGCTTTCCACTCAGCAGAGCCATCCCATGTCTGAAGCCAGCCACAAGCTTTCCCTAGATTCTCCGATTTTTCATCAAATGAGGTTTTGTTTATTTATTTATTTGAGAGAGAGCATGTGTGCGCACACATGCGTGCGTACGTGCTGGGGGGAGGGGCAGAGGGAGAGAGAGAATCTCAAGCAGACTCCACACTAAGAGGGGAGCCTGATGTGGGGTCCAATCTCATACCCCAAGATCACAACCCAACCCAAAATCAAGAGTTGGACACTTAACCAACTGAGCCGCTCTGGTGCCCCAAAATGCCTCTACATTTAAGACAATAAATCTAATCACTAATCTGGAAAATACACAGTAAGTACACCAGTTTCCCTGTGTTTCCAGAGCTTCGTGGACATTCTATGGTAAATTTATTGTACCTTTTTTTTTTCCAGCTTAACAGTTAGACCCAATAATTTCAGTTCAAAGTTACTTCATCTAAAAACATAATGAGCTTATTATTTGAAAATGTAAATAGCATACACTTTTAAAAACACAAGTAGTTGAATAAATTAACAAGGAAGAACAAAATAGAAACCTCCCATGCAGAACAATTCCAAATAATCTATGTACATCCTCGGCCCTCAAGGCTCCCTGGTCCCTGGCCCTTCCTTACCCATGGGTTGTGCATTGTGACTTCCTTCCCAAAAAGCTGGAAAATGGGAGAAAAGAGGCACTTTGTAGCAGAGAAAGCTGACTAACATGACTTTAGCCAGGTGATTTTAAAAAAAAGAGTTTGTCCCATGTTTCCTGACTTGGCCAACACCTTACACAACTGTGAAGAGCCAGACCTGCCCTGGAGTCAACCGGCTCTGAGTTCCAATCTTACCTCCATGTGCGGGTGAGGCAGTCACCTGAACTTCCTTGAGACTCAGTTTCCTCATCTGTAAGTGGGAGGAGGATGAGAACACGGTGACATATGTCAGCCCTTAGTGATACTGAGTGTCGGAGGAATGTGTGAATACACATGGAAGGATCTCCAAGGTGCCAGAATGGAGGGCAGGGGCTGTCTCAGCGGTCCCCACGGCCCCAGACAGGCAGTTCCCCTCATGTTCCCAGACCCACCCAGCAAGTCACTCATTCTCTGCTAAAGGCAGCAAGGTCAAGGGCCTTTTAAACCCTCTCGGTCAGTTTGGTGAGAGGTGGTTTGCACAGAGCTCTGCTGGGACCCAAAGGGCACACTTTGTAGAACACAATGGTCACAGCAGCATCTCAGACCACAAACCCCAAGAGTCTGAGTGTGGAGACGCTCAGGAAGTCTGAAGGGTCCTCTCATCCTCAGGGGCCCAGCTCAGCTCTCAGGAATGGCATGCATCAAAAGGCAGGAAGGCCTGACAAGTCTGTCCCATCAAGCCACCAGACACTGGTCACCTTCATGTGGTTGCACAAAAGGTCGAGTTCTCCAGGAGTGAGGTGATCTGGGACCTTCGGAGCCGGGGCGGAACCCATGCCTGGGAAACGCGGCTACCACAGGAAGTGCCGAGGCCTCTGCTCCCTCAGGGAGTAAGTGGTATTTGGGTTCTTGTTTTCCTTTCTTCTTTTTTTCTCCCACACAGTCTCCAAGGAAGTATTAAATGTGTCCTGCAAACCCCAGGATGAAGAGTATGTGACCTTCCTTCAAGATCTGATGTGTCAAAGGCCCAGGACGGTCCTGGCCAGTCGCCCTCCCCCTGCTGGCTGCGCCTCACCACTGGCCGAGGGGCCCAGGGCACCAGCATCCTGTCGCGGCCTGCCCCAGGGGGAGAGAGAAGGTAGAGGCAGGTCATCAAGTCAGACTTAGTCACAATCGCCTGTGGCAAGTTCTCTGCTGCCGCAAGCCCCGGGAAGAAAGACTCTCTCAGTGGGCTGAAGAAGTGGGGTAGAAGTGGGTAGAAGAAGGGAGAAGAAATCCCAGTTCGCCAGGGATCGCTGCTGGCCTCCTGAAGGCCATTCCCAGTAAAACCCACCGGTGGTCCCAGGAGTCCTGCTTAGGGCAAGAGCAACCCAGAACTTCTGTGAAAGAGAGGACAGGGGAGCGGAACGGGAAGCGGGGGCAGGGAGGCAGAGAGGGAGACACAAGGCCACCCTAGGGACAGAAGGCAGTGCCTGCTTGTCACAGCCGGGCTCAGGGCTCCGGACGCCGCTCGAAGATTGAGTCATCATAGTTCCTTGCCACCTGGTAGCATTTTACAGATAAGAAAACTGAGGCCCGTGAGGGACCACAGGCAGTGATTAGTGAATCAGATTTGAGCCCAGGACTGTCTGACTCCAGCTTCCAAGCTTTTCTGCAACTCTGTGTTCTGTCAGTAACTGCCTCAGAGCTGCAGGCGGCCTGCTTTGGGTCCACGCCGGACCCGGGCTTGCTTTTCGTGACTTGTGATTTTAAAAATAACCATCACGCCAAAAAATGTTTTGAATAATAAAGTTAGGTCAATATATATGGACAGGGTAGATTAAACAAGAGCCAAAGTAACAGTGGCTTAAACAAGCGAAGTGTCCGTGTCTCTGGGAGCAGTCCTTAGTTGTCAGGGATTCCAGCTCTTTCTGTCTTGTTGCTGCCCCTTCCTGAGGGTAGGGCTCGAGGTGGCTTAAGCCCGCTGTGGGCACATTTCTGGCAGCAGAAAGGGAATAAAGGGGAGGGGAAGGCACACCTTTCCTGAGGGCACCGCCTGGGGGTCGAACACATCATTTCTCCCCACATTTTATAGACCAGACTGTAGGCATAGTAGCCACATGTAGGAGCAAAGGGATGACAAGTGAGTCCGAAACACTGGGGCAGCCCGGGAGGCCTGGCGTGGCACCTGTCTCCCACCCCCAGCAGTCTGCTTCGTTACCCCACTTTCCAGGGACACCTGGCTGGCTCAGGCCGTGGGGCACGTGACTCTTGATCTTGGGGTCATGAGTTAGAGGCCCACGTTCAGCATAGATATTACTTTAAAAAAAAATCAAAGGTATGACTTTCTATCTGTATTGTCATGCGCAAAAGCTGGGCTCCACTGACTTCTAAGACTAGCACTGAGGCCATAGAGTCCTGGGAAAGGGCGGGAACCACTGTCGCAGTGTTGTATGGGGTGGAACAGATACAAGGACGAGAACATTAGGGCGAACTCCGCCACCTCACAAAGGATCATCAGCACAAGGACATTTCCCCCAAAACTAACGGCAGCTGGGGAAACCCTTCCTTTAATTGGCTAGGAAATCGCAACAGATTTAAACATCTTAGCAACATATTTGCCAAAGGAATTTATCGTGGAATAGAAATGAAATGAAAATGATCAAGCGGCAGGTGCCTGGGTGGCCCAGTCGGTTAAGTGCCTACCTTCGGGTCAGGTCGTGAGCCTGGGGTCCTGGGACTCTCTCAAATAAATAAATAAATAAATTTAAAAATCTTTTTAAAAATAAAAAATAAAATGATCAAGTAAGATTTATCTCTGGAATCAAGGATTGTCAAACATCAGAATTATATTAACAGCCTTGCTGGACATTTGTCCCTCCACATCCACTCTTCACCTTTCCCCATCCCTGCTCTCTGTCCTTGGAGGTTGTCCTGTAGGGACCATACCAGTGGGCCTTCTCGCCCTGGCTTCTGATAGGCGCAGCCAATGGGGGCGCCAAGAGAAGACAGAAGGAAGGGAGGAGTGCCCAGGTGGGGCTCTGATTTCTCCAGCAGCCTGAGGGCTTGCCACTGGGCAGCTGCATCCCTTGCCAGAAGGTCACAGCTCCTACCAGACCTCTCCATCCCTGGGTTTCAGTGAGCACTCTACCCTTCCCCCTTTCAGGCCTGGCATGACAAAGAAAGCATTCCACTATTACCAGCTTTGGCATCCTGTGGTATTCCTTGCTGTTTTTCTCTTTCCTCTTATCAAACTCTCCTCAAATGGCCCAGTTTGAATGTGCACCTGTTCCCTGCTGGTAATTGGGACCAGGGGTGACCCAGTACCAGGGGCAGCCCCTTGAGATGGAATCCTGAGGTTAGATGGCTCATATATTTGAAGAGAGCAGTCACAATCTCCTTGAACTTCTTGGGAGTGGTGGACATGGGATGGGTCATGTGAAATCCGTGGCATTGTCATCGCCCAACTTATTGATGGTAGCATGGGATGAAGGGCAGGTGGGGGAAAATGTACTTGGATTTGGAGTGACTTGGGCCCTTAGTTACTATAGCAGTTCTGGTCGTTTCTCCAGTTGTGGTCACTGGGCCTTTTCTGGGAGCCCCAGAGAAGACACACAGGGAAAAGGAAAGATCAAAAGCCATGGATGTCGCTCTAAGAATGCAGTGACTAGTGAGAAAGTCTTGGTGGCAGCTCTGAAGGAGCCCTTGCCTTCTGTTCTTGCAGAGTAGATGCGGCTGAAGCCTGAGCCCAGGGCCTCACTGTACATGTAGCAGAGAACCCTGAACTCTCAAATACCCCTGAACCTCCTCTGTCAGCGCTGGTGTTCCCCCCGCCCCCCGCCTGGGGGAACTGACTTTTCCCGGCCTCGGAGCCCGTCAGTGACTACACCCAGGACAGCAGCTTTACAAAGGGGGTCCCAAATCTCCTCCTTGATCTCTCAGGCCCGAAGGGAGAGTTAGATCCCAACACAGCCCAGATGGGGAAGTACAAATCCCCAGAAGCTCAGAAGGAGATGGCCTAGACACAGAAAGAGTGGCAGGGCCTTGTCAGTTCAAATCAAGAGTCCTGGGAGCATGTATGGGAATGGAGTCTACACACCGTAGCACAAGGAGGGGAAGTACAAGGCTTCCTTGGGCTGAATTCGCCTGACGTGAAGATACTCACCCAGGTTTGGGCTTTGGAGTTTGGCACGAATAATCTCCTACAATGTCTAGTTCAGACTAGATTTAATAGTGACCTAAAGTTAATGAGGTTCAGGTGCCAAAAAATCCCTGGCCTGTTGAGCGTGTAATGGAAGGAGTCTGAAAGCCCAATAGAACAAGAACGTTCAAGCGAATCAATTATATGTGACCTCTTGGCCACTCCCAGCCATGACTCCCTTCCTTCGCCCTAAGGCCTGGAGGACATTCTTTTCACCAAGATGTTAACAAACGCCTTGTGACGGGAGCACCACGATCTTTCAGGAGCTCTGTGGTGACTGTCACCGTAGGCAGGAGATGAGGTCTGGGATGCTACAAAGAAATTAGAGTCCTTGATCTCAATGAGAATAGCCAAATTCCAGAAGGGCAGAGGTCAAGTAGGTGTTCGTCAGACATCACGTGGCACAATTTCTTCGTAAACAGCAGGAAGAATGGGAATCAGACTATACTGAGCAGTGATAGCCAAGTGATCACACGGTTCCTGGGAATTAGGTAGATAAGCACCTAGTAAGATGCCCCTTGACACATATGGAGGAAAACTTCCAGGTCTGGGGGGCGGAACTCTAACTTACGTTGCCATGATAGGGATTCACGGCTTCCCATGCAGTTCCCAGATCTACAGTTCACACACCCAAGTCCCACTCACTGAGGGAGAGGCTGAGACCTTTTGAGGAGAGGTCTGAAAGGCAGTCACACGTATATACTGTGAATCTTTCCCCAAACCCTCCTAATGAATCTCAGGGCCACTTACCAGAGTGGCTATGCTCTGGGGAAAAGGAAACACCCAGACTTTCTAAGGGTTCTTAGATATTGGTTCTAAATTGATGTCTCTGGAGACCCAAAATTCCACTGTGGTCTACTGGTCAGAATAAGAGTTCACGGAGACCAGGTGCAAATGGAATCTTGACCCAAGTCTAGTGTCCTGTGGTTATGTCCCTAGTCCTGGAATATATACGTGAAGACACGCTAAGTGTGGTAGGCAGAATTGAAGTCCCCACAAAGATGTGTACAGTCTAATCCCAGAACCTGGGAATATGTTACAGTTCATGGCAAAGGAGAATCAAGGTAGCAGATGGACTGAAGCCCACTGATCAGATTACCTTCAAATAGGGAGATTATCCTAGATAATGTGGTCCCACTGTAATCACAAGTGTCCTTAAATGTGGAAGCAAGAGGCAAAAGAGTCAACCGTCAGAGTGATGTGAGAAAGACTTGCCCAACCATTGCTGGCTTTGAAGAGGCCACAAGTCAGATAATGCACATGGCCTCTAGGAGCTAGAAAAGGTAAGAAATGGATTTCCCCAGGGGTGCCTGGCTGGCTCAATCGGCTCAATCGGTAGACCATGCAACTCTTGATCTCAGGATTATGAGTTCGAGCCCCATGTTGGGTGTAGAGATTACTTAAAATCTTTAAAATTTTTTTAAAAAATAAAATTGATCTTCTTTGGAAGGAAGAAAGAAAGGCAGAAAGGAAGGAAGAAAGAGAGGGAGAGAGGGAGGGAGGGAGGAAAGAAGAAAGGAAGGAAGGAAGGAAGGAAGGAAGGAAGGAAGGAAGGGAGGGACGGACGGACAGGATCTCCCCTAGAGCCCCCAGAAAGAAATGCAGCTTTATTGACACCTTGATTTTAGTGCAGTGAGACCATCTCACACGTCTGATCTCTAAAACCGTAAGACAACAAATACGTGTTGTTTTAAGCCACACGGTTCTCTTACTTCAGCCACAGAATATTACACTTAGCAAAGGGCAAGAATCCCCACATTGGTGCTCGGACCGTGCAGTGAGGATATTAGGATAAGAATGGCCAAGTCGAACTCCCCCGTTCCCAATGCCCCACCAAGATATCAAACCCAAGCCCGCTCTAAACTGCTAAAGGGAGGGCAAGAATTATGCTTCCATCAAAGACCTGAAAGATGCAGGGATAGCTGTTCTCCCCTCAGGCTCTTACAACCCATTTGAACGGCATATGCCCCCTGTGGTTGTGGAGGGTGTCGGGAGACTGACTGAGCACGTACCAGTTGTGCCATCATAGCTGCAACGCCACGTGCCTAACATACAGCTACTCGCCGGAGGAACACTTCTTTAAAAAACTGCAGTACAGTCGACATGCCATGTTATATTAGTTTCAGACTACAACCTAGTGGTTCAACAATTCTATACATTACGCAGGGCTCACTACCACGAGGATAGTCACCCTCTGTCACCATATGATATTATTATATATGGCTGTATTCCCCATGCTGTATTTTCATCTCTCTGATGTGTTTATTTTATAACTGGAAGTTAATACTTCTTTGGGGGGGGGGAAGCAGCAAAGGGAGAGGGAGAGAGATCATTTTAAGCAGGCTGAATGCCCAGCACTGAGCCTGACTCAAAGCTCATTCTCATGACCCTGAGATCATGATCTGAGCTGAAATCAAGGGTCGGTCGCTTAACCGACTGAGCCACCCAGGTGCCCTGGGAGTTTATACTTCTTAGTCCCCTTTACCAATTTCGCCATCTTCCCACCCCCTTTGTCCTCTGGCAACCACCCCTCTGTTCTCGTTTTTCCCCATGCCCATCAGTCAAGAAACTTAGAAGCAGGGGTCAATACAGATGATCTTTACTGTTTTGCCTTAGGGCTCCATCAGGTATCTCTCTCCCATCTTAATCTAGTCCAGGAGGCTTTAATTATCTTGATAACCCACAGAATATCATGCTGGTCCATTACATTGATGAGCCGTACATAGTAATCAACCCAGATAGCTCAGGAAGCCACCTGCCTCTAACGGCGTGGGAGAGGAACCCCACAGACTTTCAAAGCCTGCCACATTGTGAAGTTTTTAGGATCCAACAGAACATCTCTTCCGAAGTAAGAGACAAGTTGTTGCGCTTTGCATTGCTCACCCCATGAAGAAAAAGGTGCAACCCTGGTGGGCTGGACTTCTGAATACCGGAGATGGCATATTTCACCTGTAGGCATGCTCTGGGCGACCGGCAAGGCTGCTGGTATTGATGGGGCCTGGAGGAAGAAGGAGCTCTGTGGCAGTCCAGGCCATCATTCAGGCTGCCCTGCCTTTGGGCGTTTTGACCTACCGCACCTAATGCCACCAGAAGTGTCTCTGGCCAACAGATACTGGAAGGAGCACTTACAATGCCTGACGAGAGAATGATAAATCAGAGAAGGCCATGCCCTCATTGACCAATAAATTATCTTCCATTTGAAAAACAGGTCCTGTTTTGTTCCTGGGCCCGTGTACAGAGTGACCAGCTGACCACGGACACCAGATGACATGGACAGCAGCTTTCCAGCATTCTGTTACAAAATGCAGTTGGTAGATCTGGGTCCTGGTCTGGGAGGATCCAGAAGGCACAGGTAAACCGTACGAGCAGGTGACCAAGACCTCCTCCTGCTCCTCCATCTCTCCCTCTACCAGTACCTACAGACTCATGGCAATTTCCTTCCTACCAGTTAACAGAGGAGGAAGAAGAACCAGTAGGCCTGGTTTCTGGCTGAGTCAGGGCAGCACGCTGACATCAGCAGGAAGCAGATGACACGGCACAGCATCCCACCTGAGCACAGCCCTGCACCACGATGGAGAAGGAAAATCTTCTTGGTGGGCCGAACTTCAGATCAAACACGTGGTTGTCCGCTTTGTGCAGAATGGAACGTGGCCTGTGGTATGAATCCACACTGATTCACTGGCGGTGGCTGATGGGTGGGCTGTCTGGTCAGGGGGCTTGGAAAGAATAAGACTGGAAAACTGGGGACAAGGAGATTCTGGAGCAGAGAGAGATGTGGATGGACACTTTGGAATGGGCCTCGCATGTGAAGACATTCATGTTCCACATGTATGTCCACTAATGACCATATAGAAGCCTATAAATGAGGTAGACAGGATGATTCATCCTGTAGATATCATTTGGGCTCTTTCCCCAAGCTTCCCAGTGCTTCCCGACTAGCCCGTGGCTAAAGTGGCCATGGCAGCTGGGCTGGAGTCCACGCATGGACTCAACAACATCGACGTCCCCTTCTCCAACATAGGCTGCTCTGGCTACTGCCCCTGCTAAGGAAGGGTCCTTTCTGCAAACAGAGGTCAACACTGACCTTCCAACATGGCATCATTTCCAGGGTGGAGGGACCAGCCAGCCACCTGACAACATGTTAATTACATAGGGCTCATGCACAGAGCTGTGCTTTGTCCCCACAAGAACAGATGCCTACTCCAGGTTCAGATTATCTTCCCTGCTCGTAGTTGTTCTGCCTACACCACAGAAGAGCTTATCCATCACTATCTATTCCACAAGGGGTCTCCAACCAAGGAACCCTTGCAAGGGGCTCACATCCACAGAATTCACTAGTCCTAACACAGGTCCCACCACCCAGCAGCAACTGGCTTGGAGGAGGGTGGAATGGGCTGTTGAAGGCTCGGTTATAGGGTCAGCTAGGAGATAACACCTGCGGGGTTATAGAGCGTTGCCTACGGGATGTGATTTATAGCTTTAAAAGTCTACCAGATGACTACAGTTAACACTGCTATCTAGTATATGTGAAAGTTGTTTAGGGGCGCCTGGGTGGCTCAGTAGGTTAAGTATCTGCCTTCTGCTCAGGTCCGGATCTCAGAATCCTGGGATCTAGTCCCATGTCCTGGAATCTAGTCCCACATCAGGCTCCCTGCTTAGCAGGGAATCTGCTTTTCCCTTTCTCTCTGCTGCTCCCCCTGCTTGTGCTTTCTCGCTCTCTCTCTAATAAATAAATAAAATCCTTTTTTGTTAAGTTGTTTAAATAGTAGATCCAGGGACACCTGGGTGGCTCAGTCAGCCAAGCACCCGACTCTTGGTTTCGGCTCAGGTCATGATCTCGGGGTTGTGAAATCGAGCCCCAAATCAGTGCTCAGCAGGGAGTCTGCTTGAGATTCCCTCTCACTGCCCCTCCCCCTACGCTCTCCTCTCTCTGTAAAAATAAATAAATCTTAAAAAAAAAAAGTAGACCCAAAGAGTTCTCGTCACTAGAAAAAAAATTTTTTTTTGCCTTTTTTTTTTCTCTATATGAGATGGTGGGTGTTAGCACACTTACTGTGGTGACCAGTTCCCAGTGTCTAAGTCATTCTGCTGCACCCCTTCAATGCAGACAGTGCAACACTAGCTCTAAGATACTTAAACACAAATCTAACAAAATACGTTCAAAACCTCTATGGAGAAAAAAATCGCCAACCATTATTGAAGGACATAAGGAGACCTATATCCAAAACTGGAGAAATATAACCTGTTCAGAGATAGGAAGACTCAACATTGTAAAGATGCCATTCCCAGCCCCCAAATTAATTTATAATCTATAATGCAACTTCAACAAAAATCCAAATAGGTTTTCTTCCTTTTTTTTTTTTTAAGATTTTATTTATTTATTTAAGAGAGAGAGAAAGACAGCACAAGTAGGGGGAGCCGTGGGCAGAGGAAGAGGGAGAAGCAGGCTCCCCACGGAGCCAGGAGCCCAACTCAGGGCTTGATCCCAGCACCCTGGGATCATGACCTGAGCCCAAGGCAGATGCTTAACCGACTGAGCCACCCAAGCACCCCGTAAGTAGGTTTTCTCATTGAATCTGATAAAGAACAAAGGCTAGAAATAGCTGAAGAACAATGTAGCAGCATCTGCCCTTCCAAATACTGTCATACTATTATGATGAAGACAGCGTGGTATTTGTGCATGGAGAAGCAGAGATTGAGGGAACAGAAGAGAGAGGCCAGAAACTGCCCATGCCATCTGAAAACAAGATACGGCAGAGGGGACATTACAAATCAGTGAAAAAAAAGATAACTGGACTATTCAAAAGTGGAGCTGGCAGGATCAGTTACCCAAGTGGGAGAAAATAGTTAGATACTTACTGTATAGTATACACAAAAATAAATTCTAGACGGATTGGAGACCTACATGTGGAAGCAAAACTTGTAAACTTTTAGGAAAAAAACCAGGATTTTTTTTATAGCATTGGGTAGAAGAAGATTTCTCAAATAAGACACAAATAGGAGAAACTATAAAATTAAAAAAAAAAACCTCTGTACCAAAGGAAAGAAAATAAGAAAGGAAAATAAAAGACCGTATTCACAGAGGGGGGAAAAAAAAGCCACAGATTTTAGGATTCATTTTCGGAAGATATAAAGAACTCCTATAAACGCAAGAAGAAATGATAAACAACCCAAGGGGAAAATGGGCAAAGGATTTTAACAGGAAACCCAGAGAATGGTCAAAAAAAAAAATGTGGAAAGAGTCCCCAGACTCATTAACAGGGAAATGCAGATTGAAACAACCCTGAGAGACCACTTTACATCCTTCAGGTTGGCAGGAACTTAAAAGCCTGGCTATGTCAAGCGTTGGCAAAAGATGTGCAGAAATGGGAACTCAGCAAGCCCTCACACACTTGCCCAAAGAGGGATACAGGCGAATGCCCACTGCCATTCTGTCTGTAAGAGCAAAAAGCTGCAAACAACTTAAATATCCATTCAATAGGAGACTGGATAAATAAATTGCAGCAGAAATAGCATGCAGGAGCTTAAAAAAAAAAAAGAACTGGAGCTACATATATCACTAGGGAAAAAATTCAAAGGCATAAATTTGCAAGCATGGTGAAGCATAATATATACACATTGTAAATTTTTTTAAAGATTTTAATTATGTATTTGGCAGAGAGAGACAGTGAGAGAGGGAACACAAGCAGGGGAAGTGGGCGAGGGAGAAGCAGGCTCCTTGCAGAGCAGGGAGCCCGACGCGAATCTCAATCCCAGGACCCTGAGATCATGACCTGAGCCGAAGGCCAAAGCCCAACGACTGAGCCACCCAGGCGCCCCTACACATTGTAATTTAAATAGTTAATAAATGACCCAAACATCAACTCTAGATATTATTTGTAGATGCTGTACGTGTTGTAAAATAATGAGGACATCCTAAATATTCAGGAGAATAGTTCCTCTAGAGGAGGGAACAAGATTGGTGATGGCTACGCAGCAGGAATAACAGTGGTGAACTCTCTCTGTAATGTTTCATTTCTCTAAAAATAAGCAAAAATTCAGAAGCAAATATGACAAAATACTAAAAGTTGCTCAAATAGGTGATGGGTGCAGATGATGCTGTATGCATTAAACTCTCAACTTTTGCTTGATAGATTCTACAATTAACAGAATGAAGGGGCACCTTGGTGGCTCAGTCGGTTAAGCATCCAACTCTTGATTTTGGCTCAAGTCACAATATCAGGATCTGTGCTGGACAGGGAGTCTGCTTCTCCCTCTCATTCTGCTCCTCCCCCTGCTTTCTCTCTCTCAAATAAATTAAAAAAAATCTGTCCTCATAAAAACTTGTATACAAATGCTCATAGCAGCATTATTCATAACAGCCAAAAAAGCAGAGAAGGCCCAAATGCCCATCCGCTGATGAAAGAATAAACGAAATATGCTCTATCCATATAATATCATTTGGCAACAAAAATGAACCAAGCGCTGATACCTGCTACAGCATGGAGGAGCCTAGAGAGCGTTATGCGATGTGAATGGAGCCAGACATGACCATCCACCTAGTACATGACCCTGTTTGTATGAAACATGCAGAATAAGCAAAGCCATAGACACAGAGAGCACGTGGGGGGCTGCTTATGGCCGGGGAGGAGGGGGAAATGGGGAGAGACTGCTGGTGGGTATGGTGTTTCTTTTTCTGAAATTAGATAGGGGTGGTGGTTGCAAAACTCTGGAATATACTAAAAGTATTGAATCATACACTCTTAAAGGGTCAATTTTATGGTGCATGAATTATACTTCAGTTAAACACACACACACACACACACACACACACACACACACACACACACTGCAGACCCTGCATTGGAGATTGTGGCCTGCTCGTCCCCGCCCCCGTTCTCTGCCGGAGGAGGTTCAGGACAGCGTACGGGAGAGTGACTCGGAGACTGCTCAGATGCTTGTCCTCCCACAATGACCATGACCAAACGAAACTGGAGCCCTGTGTCAGAAATCCAGTTTTGCCGGCTGCAATGTGGTGTCAAGAGTGTCTACCGCTTTATCCTATAGCCAAGCAAAACACATGCTTAATTGCCGAGAACAACTGAGCTCTGGAGTGCATGGGAGGCTTTTGGAGTCTGCTCTATATTTGAGACCTGCGTAAATGCTTTGAATTGACTCAGAAGACAGCCATGGTCACATCACAATAACTGGTCCTTGGATGTGCAATCATTTCCACTCCTTTTGCTAACAGATATGAATACGGATTGTGTTTCAAATTACTAAAATATTTGTAAACAAAAATCGGTGTATTTTATACATTCATTCATTCATTTATTCATCCACCTAACAAAAGATGCACCTAATGAATGAGCACCTACTACTTTCCGGGCCCTGTTCTAGGCACTAGGGAGACAAGAAGAACAAAATAGAAAAAGACCCTACTCTATCGGAGATTACGTTCCAGTCAGGGAGACCAAACATGAGTGTAGAGCATGTAAGGCAGATGGTGATGAATGCTCTGTTGACAAAGAGAACAGGCCCAGGGGATCAAGTGTCTGGATCACAGGTAGGACATCCACAGTTGGCTTCCCTGAGAAGGAGATGATCCAGATGAGGGAAGGGGGAGCCAATAACACGCTCTGCATACACCAAACAAACAAACATGAATATGCAGAGGTGGGAACAAGCTGGGGGGTGGTTTGAGCCAGAGCCGAGAGAATGAGGACGAGATGAGTAGAACATGTGGCCGGAGAAGTCACGAGGTGCCAGCCATGCCTAGATGCCAATGTCCGGACTGGCATAAACACAAGGTAAGATGGGAGGCCCATGGAGGGTTCCAGGCAGGGAAACCGGATGTTCTGCTTTGTAATAAGAGGCCTACTGTGCAGGGATTGGGGTACGGGAGGGGGGCAGGAATGGAGAAGGGGGGCACAGCCTTCCATGTGTAGACACAGATGAAGATCAGATGGATCACAGTCAGCGCAGTTCCCACCAAAGAACATCTAACTTTCGTTTCTCCCTTACAGTTTGGATATGTTATAATGGGTATGCATTAATTTAGAACTTAGAACAAAGATGTTTTCAAAAGTAACCACTCAGGGCACCTGGGGGACTCAGTCGGTTAAGCGTCAGACTTTTGATTTCAGCTCAGGTCATGTTCTCAGAGTCGTGAGATTGAGCCCCACGTCAGACCCTGTGCTGGGCAGGGAGCCTGTTTAAGATTCTCCTCTTTCTCCCTTTCCCTCCCCTCTCCCCATGCTCATGCATTCTCTCTCTCTCTCTTAAAAAAAAAAAAAAAGCTAACCATTTATTTGGAATCCCTGTGCCCTGCTAGTGCGGTCACTATGGCAAATAGTGTGGCGGTTCCTCAGAAAGGGAAGCACAGGATCGCCATATGATCCAGTAATACCAGGACTACCTGTACACCCCAAAGAACGGAAAGCAGGGAGTCCAACAGATACCTGTACACCAGTGTTCCCAGCAGCATTGTTCACACTGGCCCAAAGGTGGAAACAACCCAAACCTCTGCCAAGAGATGAGTGGATTAGGGGGCGCCTGGCTGACTCCACCGGTGGAGCAGGTGACTCTCGATCTCAGGGTTGTGGGTTCAAGCCCCACTTTGGGCATGAAGATTACTTAAAAATAAAATTGAAAAAAAGAGAGAGAGAGAGAGAGAGAGAGAGAGAGAGAGAGAGGGAAATGAGTAGATTTTAAAAAGATGAATGGATAAACAAAATAAATTATACACACACACACACACACACACACACACACACACACACAATGGAATATTATTCAGCCTGAAAAAGGAATGAAATTCTAACACACCCTGCAACATGGATGAAACTAGAAAGAACTATGCTAAGTGGAATGAACCAGATACAACAGGACAAATATGACAATTCCATGTGTGCGAGGTACCTAGAACAGGTAAATTCATAGAGACAAAAAATATAACAGAGGTCACCATGGGCTGGGGCAGGGGAATGGTTAGTGTTTAATGGGTAGAGATTTTCTGTTAAGGATGATTAAAAAAAAAAGTTCTGGAAATAGTGGTGACTGTGCAATATTGGGAATACACTTAATGCAAATGAATTATATACTTAAAGTGGCTTAAATGGTAAATTCTACATTGTGTATATTAACTAAAATTTTTAAAAAATTCTAGGGGCATCTGGCAGGCTCAGTGGGTGGAGCATGTGACACTTAATCTCCGGGTCATAAGTTCGAGACCCATGTTGGGTGTAGCGATTACTTAAAAATAAATATTAAAAAATTTTTTTCATAAAAATAAAAAGAGAAGGAGAAGGAGGAGGAGAAGAAGAAGAAAAAAAAGAAAAGTACTTAGGAACTGTCAGGAGACAAATTCCATTTCCCCACATTTCTCAGAGAAGGGTAACATTTATTTTTTTTTTAAGATTTTATTTATTTATTCGTGAGAGACAGAGAGGGAGAGGCAGAGGGAGGAAGCAGCCTCCCCAAGGAGTAGGGACTCGATCTAAGGATGCTGGGGTCATGACCTGAGCCGAAGGCAAATGCTTAACCATCTGAGCCACCCAGGCACCCAAAGGGTGACATTTAAAGATGGTGGGGGAAAATCCACATGAATGCCATCTAGAAGGCAGACGCTTGTGAGGAATATGCTGTTACAAGATAATGAAATCAGATGTCTAAAACACTCCTCTATTAAAAAAAAAAGGCCTGTGGTATGGTCTAGAGCAACACTGCCTTGTATAACACAGTGTGAGACACGTGTGATTCACATTGCTAGTAGTCACATCTAAAAAAACCAAAAAATGAAAAACAGGAGTGCCTGCGTAGCTCAGTCAGTTGAGTGTCCAAGTCTTGATTTCAGCTCAGGTCACAGACTCGGGGCCCTGGGAGCTCAGCTGGGGGTCTGCTTGGGATTCTAGCTCTCTCTCTCCCTTTGCCTTTCCCCCCACTTGCTCTCTCTCTCTCAAATGAATAAGTCTTAAAAAAAAAAAAAGACAGGATGCATTTTCACAAATTTTTTAACCCAACATATCCAAAATATCGTCTCAGCTTGCTAAAAAATACAAAAAATCATTAATAAGATATTCTACCTTTATCATCACTTCATGCTGAGTCGTCGGAAGCCGATGGGTGTTTCCCACTAGCAGCATATCTAAGCTGGGACCAGCCACATTGTAAGGCTCAGTGGCCATCGGTGGCTCAGGAATTTTGTACTGGATGGCTCTGGGCTAGAATGAGGGGTGAGGCCCTGAACCAGCACTCAGACCACCGACTTCCAGGCCCAGCAACACCACTTACAGCCATGGGATCTATGGAAAGAGCCTCACGAGTTTCAAAACTTGGGGAACCAGGGTGGCTCAGTCATTAAGCTTCTGCCTTCAGCTCAGGTCATGGTCCCAGAGTCCTGGGATCGAGCCCCGCATTGGGCTCCCTGCTTGGCGGGAGGCGGGCTTCTCTCTTTCCCACTCCCCCTGCTTCTGTTCCCTCTCTCGTTGTCTCTCTCTGTCAAGTAAATAAATGCAATCTTACAAAAAAAAAAAAAAGTTACGAATCTTGGTCCTACTCCCGGAAATAGATGACATAGAGTCAACAGTTCACCTGCTTACACAATAAAGGTTATTGGTAGACTCCAGCATGATAACATAAAACTAGAAAGTTCATTCACTTACCATGTCTGATTGAATCCACTTTACACTAAAATGCGATGTGTTAAATTGCAGTGGTAGGTGGGGTGCCTGGGTGGCACAGTCAGTTAGGGGTCCAGCTCTTGGTTTCAGCTCAGGGAGGGAGCTCAGAGCCATAGCACTATTCTCCAGGAAAAAGAAAAAAAGCCTTCAAGCCACCTGTCACTGACTTATGGGTATACAGAGCCCGAAGGGCACATGGTCATAATTGCTGTGCACAGAGATTTTCTCACAGTCTGTAAGATGATATTTCTCAAAGGAAGGAGCTCAGAGCTTCCCTGTTGATGAGTTTATCTTTATTTTATTGAAGAGCCTTGGCTGTTTCCTGACAGTGCTCACTGAGCCGACCTGGAAGCCTCGAGCCCCAGCCAGGCTGACCACGAGCCAGACCCAGAGTAAGCTTCGTCCAGCACTTCCTGTTGAGTCCGGCAGCCTGAGTTTCCTGGTGACCCTTTCCTGCACCCAGCTGATTCAAAGGCCTGGCAAGACCAGTGCCAGCCAAGAAAATCTGAGGCAGCCAGGTTTGTTATTTCAAATCTCTAACCCTGCAGACCCCTGTATTTGGCCAATAAACACGAAAGTTAAAATAAGGATGCATGTGACACCATGATTAGAATTCAAGGGGCAGGGCGCCTTGGTGGCTTAGTCAGTTGAGTCTTAGACTCTTGGTTTTGGCTCAGGTCAGGATCTCAGGATCGTGAGATTGAGCCCCGAGTCGGGCTCCGTTCTCAGCACAGAGTCTACTTGGGATTCTCTCCCTCTGTCTCTGCCCCCCACCCCCTGCACAGATATGCTCTCCCCCCCAATAAATAAATAAATAAATTAATTAATTAATTAATATGTGTGTGTGTGTACATATATATACATTTTGTTTGGTTTTTTGTTTGTTTGTTTTTAAAGAAAAAAGAATTCAAGTAGGCAAAAATCCCTGTGTGACCTGCTTTCAAAATGAAAATGTCAGCCCAGGGAGCCTGGGAGGCTCAGTGTTTAAGCGTCTGCCTTTGGCTCAGGTCATGATCCCAGGGTCCTGGGATCGAGCCCCGAATCCGGCTCTATGCTTGGTGGGAAGCCTGCTTCTCCCTCTCCCACTCCCCGTGCTTGTGTTCCCTCTCTCGCTGTGTCTCTCTCTGTCAAATAAATAAATAAAATCTTAAAAAAAAAAGTCAGCCCATTTCAAAGTCAACTAATTTAGTCAATATAATAAAATCTCAAAAATGATGAACAGCAGGCATGTAAAATGGCACAGTCATTCTAGAAAACAACTTGGCAGTTTATTCTACAGTTAAACATACACTTACTACAAGACCTAGCAATTGCCCTCCTGGGTATTGATTCCAGAAAAATGAAAACTCACATTTATTCAAAATCCTGGGCGCCTGGGTGGCTCAGTGTGTTAAAGCCTCTGCTTTCGGCTCAGGTCATGATCTCAGCGTCCTGGGATCGAGGCCCGCATCGGGCTCTCTGCTCAGCGGGGAGCCTGCTTCCTCCTCTCCCTGTCTCTCTGCCTGCCTCTCTGCCTACTTGTAATCTCTCTCTGTCAAATAAATAAATAAAATCTTTAAAAAAATTTAAAAAATAATTTAAAAAAACCACCAAAATCCTGGATAACAATATTTACTGCAGCCTTATTAGTCACATATTAGTCAGGGTTCTCCAGGGAAACAGAACCAATAGGATATATGTAGATACATATTGATTATAAGGAATTGGCTCACGTGATCATGGAGGTTGAAAGTCCCAAAATCTGCAGTCCATGAGCTGGAAACTGAAGAGAACCAAATGTGTAATTCTAGTCTGAGTCCAAAGGCCTGAAACCAGAAAGAGATGGTGTTTTAGTTTGAGTCTGAAGGAAGGAAAGACTGATATCCCACCTCAAGGCAGTCAAAAGAAATTCTCCCCTATTTAGGGTTTTTCTATTTTTTTTCTGTTAAGGCCTTCAGCTGCTTGCATGAGGCTCACCCTCATTAGGAAGGGCAATCAGCTATACTCAGTTTATTTATTTATTTATTTATTTATTTATTTAATAATTATATATTGATTTGAGAGAGAGAGAGCACACAAACTGCAGAAGCAGAGGGAGAGGGAGAGAGAGTCTCAAGCAGACTCCCCACTGAGTGTGGACCCTGGCAAGGGGCTCAGTCCCATGAGCCTGAGATCATGACCTGAGCCGAAACCAATAGTTGGACACCCAACCAACCACACCACTTAGGCGCCCTCAGTCGATTGATTTAAATGTTAACTCACAGGGCACCCGGCTGGCTCGGTCAAAAAAATATGCTACTCTTGGGCGCCTGGGTGGCTCAGCGGTTTAAAGCCTCTGCCTTCGGCTCAGGTCATGATCCCAGGGTCCTGGGATCGAGGCTCACATCGGGCTCTCTGCTCGGCGGGGAGCCTGCTTCCTCCTCTCTCTCTGCCTGCCTCTCTGCCTACTTGTGATCTCTCTCTCTGTGTGTCAAATAAATAAATAAATAATCTTAAAAAAAAAATATGCGACTCTTGATCTTGGGGGTCGTGAGTTCAAGCCCCACGTTTGGTATAGAGATTATTTTAAAATAAATAAATAAATAAATAAACTTTATTTTATTTATTTATTTTTTTAAAGATTTTATTTATTTATTTGACACAGAGAGAGAGATTACAAGTAGGCAGAGAGACAGGGAGAGGAGGAAGCAGGCTCCCTGCCGAGCAGGGAGCCCGATGCGGGCCTCGATCCCAGGACCCTGAGATCATGACCTGAGCCGAAAGCAGAGGCTTTAACCCACTGAGCCACCCAGGCGCCCAATAAATAAACTTTAAACTCATCCAGAAATACCCTCGGAAAAATCCAGGATAACATTTGACCAAGTATCGGGGCAACCTGTGGCCCGGTCAAGTTAACATAAATTAACCACCACAAGTCAGAAACTTGAAACAAGTCAAATGTTCTTCAACAGATGAATGGATAAAACAAACTGTGCCTTATCCGTACAAGGAAATATTACTCAGCAATAACAAGGAATGAGCTATTGCTACTTGGAACAACTCAAGTGGATGTCAGGGCTTTCTGGTGAGTGAAAAAAGCCAATCTCAAATGTAACGTGGAGGTGAGAGATATGTTCACTTGGGGTGTGCTAATTTCACAGTGTATACAAGTGCCAAATCATCCCATTCTGGGCCTTCAAACATACAATTTTTATTTGTTAATCGTACTTCTATAAAGCTGGGGGGCGAGAAAGAAAGATTGGACCCTGTTCATAAAGCTGTTTTTGCCCTTTTGCCTGGTATTGGAACACATTTTTAAAATAGCTTTTTTTTGCAATAATAACAGTAATTTATGTTGATTGCAAAAAAAAATGGGGTTGCATACTATTTGACTTTCGAAGTGACAGAATTAGAGTGCTGGACAATCAATCCGTGGTTGCCAGGGGCTAGGGTTGGGAGAGGCTGTGACTAGGAAGGGGTAACACAAAGGAGTTTCTCAGTAGTGATGGAACAGTTCTGTATCCAGATTGTGGGGACAGTACTTGAATCTGCACAGGTGATAAAATTTCATAGAATTATACACCAACAAAAAACAAACAAACAAAAAGAGCGGATTTTTTTTGTTAAAAATGTTGTCTTTTCACTGAGTACCATGTTCCAAACCCAAGTCTTGGAACCTTATGTACATTACACCGGATATTGATTAAAAACCACAGCCCCCGTTTGAAAGAGGAGCAAACAGACACCTAAGGAGGGTAATTAACTACACACCATCATGTAGCAGGTGGGTGGCAAAACCAGGACTTCAACCAAATCTGACTCCAAGTCCTCTGCCCCTTCCCTGCCTCGTGAAAACTCTTAATACATAAATAAACTCCAAAGCATGGAGCCTCCATGGCTCACGCGCTAGACCATCCTAGCCCCCATGTCACCTCACACCGTAGCTGCACTCGTCCCTCTCACACGCTCTGGAAATTCTCACAGCTGCGGCGTGTTCCTGAGATAAACACAGAAAAGAAGCTGCTGGAGAGAGGCTGTCAAAATTAGCAGAGAGATGAAGCCGCATTAAAAGTCAACCACGGGCCAAGTCTAGACAGACAGATGGCTCAGCTGGGGGTCAGGGGTCCCGGAGTAAAGAAAGCAGCTTTCCCCTCTAAACCTCACTTGAATGTAGAGGGTGACTTCAAGGGTATGTGTCTCCTGCAGGATGCCTGCCCTGACTCCCTCCGGGCTGAGCTAGGGGCCCCACTTCAACAGTCCCACATCAATGGGATTTATCTTATCAGGGACTTTTCTATACAGTTCTAGAACCACCAGGGTATATGCTGTTGATCTTGGAGCCCAGGAGAGAACATGGCCTGGGTCAGGGGTTCAGTCAGTGTAGCATGAATGAATGAACTGCAAGAATCTAACACAGGATTGTGGACTTGGATGTCTTGCAAGGCCAGGCAGACGATACAAATGAATGGGGTCGGGGATGGTAATGTAGGGAACAGCAAGGAAGAGAGTGAACGGGAGCACGTGTGCCACATTTGAAAGGGACAGCCACCACCCAGGCCTGGCCATTTGCTGCCATGTGGGAATGTGGACCATCTATTGCCACATCTGATTTTTCGAGAGAGGCCAAAATCCGGGCTCTTACGATGAGCTCCTGCTTTTTTCATGTTGTGAACTAATTTTAAGCCATTTTAATTAAGTGAGGGCCAAACAAAACACATATGCTAGTTGACCACTGCCCAGAGGACATGTTTGGAGCGTCCACTCTGAAACTTCAGGCTGTTTCGGAGTTTCCGAAGCAGTGATTTTGTTGATAAGTGCTAGGCAAAAAGCTCAGGCAAAGGAAAGCCAGCATCGCCAGCATCCATAAGCCAATTCCCTTCACCGCCTCTTCTGTAAGCAAACCACCGAGAGAGGCCCAAAGAGCAGGCAGGAGCTCTGAAGCGGGGCTGCAGGGGCACATGACCACATGACTGCTAGCCGGTGTGGTTATAGGATTCTTGTATAACTTGCATCCTCATGAAAAATGCATCTTTTTTGAATTATCAGACTATTTCCATCCCAGCGCTAGAGGCACAAAGACCAGACAGTCTCATCTAATGGACAAAAGATGGTCTTGCCAGATCTGTTTAAAGAGGAGCCCTCAGTGCTGCTTGCACAAGACACAGGGAATTTAAGACAAGACTGGACAGGGGCCTGGGGAAGAGGCCATGGGTGGTGAATCAGCCCTGGCCTGAGGACCTAATATGGATGTAAAGTCTCCCCACCTCCCACCCTTGACTTGAACACCAGTGACCTTTTGTTATCTCCTACACTGGCCAGTCCTTCCTCTCAAACTCTGGAAATCGGCACAAGGCTCAGAGCCCGGCCCAGCTTCTAATCATCCCTCGACTGTCTGCTGGCCGTGTGAGCTCAGATAGGTGACCGCTTCGGAAACTCAGTTTCTCCATCTTTAAAAGGCAACCAACACACGGCGGCATCATGCACCCCTTCATATGATATGATGGAAAGGGCACTTCATCTCTTTGATAGTCCTCCCCAACATCTAGATCCTCAGTCTAATCATGAGAAAACATCAGACAAGCTCAAATTGAGGAACATTATACAAAATATCAGAGTATACCCTTCAAAAGCATCAAGATAAAGAAACACAAGGTTAGACTCAGAAACGGTCACAGGCTAGAGGAAACTGGACAACTCGATGCAACACGGTGTCTCCTGGACTGGATCCCGCGGTGGAAGAAGGCCAGTGGTGGGATAGCTGGTGAGAACCGAATAAAGTCTGGGTCATTTAGTTTAAAAATCATGGGACTGAGGCGCCTCGGTGGCTCAGTCAGTTGAGTGTCCAACTCTTGACTTCGGCTCAGGTCATGATCTCAGGGTCATGGGATCAAGCCCTGTGTTTGCTTCCACACTGGGCACGGAGCCTGCTCAGGGTTCTCTCTCTCCTTCTCCCTTTGCCCCTCCCATGCTGTGCTCTCTCTCTCTCTCTCTCTCTCTCTCTCTCTCTCTCTCTCTCTCTCTCTCTCTCTCAAATAAATAAATCTTTAAAATGATGGGACTAATAGCTCTTCTTCATATCCCTTTCCCCTTCTCCTTCCTTTCTGGAACGATTCAATCCTAAAACTCAGGTGAGACAGAGCTAGGTAGGTGTCCATAGTGGAAGGGGGTGGGGAGCCATGGTGACCCAGAGTGGCTGCCTGCACAGAGTGTGGGTGGCCTGACATAAGGATTCAGAGCCCAAGAAGGGTAGGAAGACTGTCCATGCAGGATACAGCCTAGAGTAGGGAGTCAGAGCCCCCGCGGGGAGGGGAAAGCCTCGCTGTCTGAGAACAGAGTTACAAATATGGAAAGGGAGAAGGTTGGGACAAAGCCTGTGGGGTTGGATGGAAATCAGACACATTGGTGTGAACCCATGTTGGTGTGAACTCTCTCAGTATATAGAGATATAAAAGTAATTATAGAGATGAGTATGTAATAGGTAGGGTTTCGGTGTTGCAAGATGAGATCTGGGAACGGATGGTGGTGAGGGTTTTACAAGTGAGGGTTCTTAATGCCCCTGAAATGTACACCTGAAAATGGATAGGATGGTAAATTTTATGCTCTGGGTATTTCACTGTAATTTGTGTAAATGATACGTAGACATCGATATGACTGGTTCTGACTGTGTGTATATCATGTTGTGTGTTCTGCCGCGTCTGGATGTGTATATACACCTACATTCCTTTGTTTTCTCCGGAGAGGGACAGGAGGCCTCACCCTGGCAGCATTGAGCACACCCGGCACCGAGATCTTGACTCCTAAACACCATTCGCCCTAAAATGAACCAGGGTCCTTGGAGAAATGACTGATTTCCCAGGGTGGGGACAGGAAAAGTATGAGATGAGCCTAGAACATCTTGTGCTAGAAAGCTCAGAGAATGACAGGCCTGGCAAAAGGACACAGCAATTAGCTTGAGCGAGCTCCCACTGGCCACACCGGGAATAATTATCAAAAATCAGTAATGAGAGTAACAGATTACAACCTCCTTGAATCCACGAGCCCTTACAGACATGACATTTCTTAGCCAAGATCAAGAGAAGGTAAGGGAGCACTGGGGAGAGGAAGGGCGCTCACTCTTATTTTCCCTTTCCTATTTTTTTTCTTAATGCTCAGTGGAAAGGACATGACACATAGAGCAAACCGGAGGCCCAGAAAATTCCTAGAGAGACTGTCCAAGACATATGGACTTTTGAGATCTGTCCAGTGTCATTTCCTGTTGGTGGGGAGGGAAGATGCAGGGGGTGCCATGAGGAATGGGGTCGGGGGGTGCGGGGAGCAGGAGGGAGGAAAGGGGGCTGGGCTACCAACTGCTGCTTCCAGTGAGCCCCCTCCCCAGGTGCTGAGGGGCTGGGGGGCCTGGTGGCCAGGGGCCTCTGGGAGTGGCCTCTGCCCTGCAGAGTGGAGGTGCCCCACATCTGGTTCACATTGACGGGTAAAAGCAAATGGGTTTCTGAGCTGGAAGGAGCCCAGCAGACTTGGCCAAGCCCTGCTGCTTGGACACCAGGGCACAGCATCACCTCTTCCATGGGTCACCGGGCCTGGCCAGCTCCCAAGGGCCTGCAGAGAGGACGTGGTTGGAAGGAGGCCATCTTCTCTGCTTAGAACCACATTATCTGGGCCCAGCTCTGCCTAATGTACAAAACAGCCGTGGGTCCAGAGGGGCTGGTTCTGGGACGTGCAGATGACTCACTTCAGGCCTGGAATGAGGCTGGAGCTGCACACACACCAAATGTAACCACCTCCACCCACACGGATTGTTTGTTCTTCTCATGGTGCCTCCCTTGGCTGGGAAGGGACAACTGATCGCTGGGGAATCTTAAGCAACTTTCTTAACTTCTCTGAGACCCAGTTTCCCCACCTGTAAAATGGGAACAATGATTTCTTCCTCACAGGGCCATGGTTAGCCAATGAGAGTCACTGGGTGAAAAGCAGAGTCAGCTCCAGAAAGTTCTTGATCAATGCCTGCCATTCCCATTGGTCATTTGGATATCCGTCTCATCTCTTCTATTGAGTACTGAAAGTCTTCAAGGGGGAAGAAAAAAACACAGCTATTTTTCTTGCAGGCTTTGTACCCCAGCAACCAGTCCCGTCCCTGGCACTACTGGGAAAGGGACAGACAGAGGACAGTTCACTTTCCAGCTTTGCTATTTGGTGGCTGTGTGACTCTAGGAAGCTTCCTTAACCTCTCTGAAACTCCATTTCTTTCTCTGTAGAGGTGGAATCCTTGCCCCACCTCCCAGGTGTTTGAAGGAATTGAGAGAGGTAATGCCTGTCAGGGGATGTTTGTGGTGTGTACTTTATTTTCCTTCCCACACTCATTTAAAAACCTTTAAAAAAAGTGTTGGGTTGAAGGGACGTACCTCAGGGAAGCAGCTTTTAAAACTGTCAGCTCTGGTCCTTTCTCTGCCCAGTGTTAGATTTTTCCTCTTCAAAAATCAGCAGCTGCTGGAAGAGTGCTGATTCGTTCTGGGGAGAGTTCCAAGGCCCAGCATCCAGGCTTGTACCCCTCCGCTTCCCCGCCTGGCCTCCCTGCTGGTGCCCTCACACTCAAGAAGGGACATGGCTTCTTCACTGGATGCCACCAACGCGCTCTTCCCCAGCGTCCTCCTGGGTGCTCATGGGGAGCCACCGAGCTTCGCTGGGCACGCTTGTCCCTTGTAGAGCCCTGACCAGGAGCCAGGTCTGCAGAGCCGAAGAGTCTGGGTTCTGGGACAGCACCTCCCTCGGTCCTTTGGAGAAGTGGAAACCAGAGAAGCAAGCTGTCCCTTGGCAGATCATGTGACCTCCCTGGGCCTTCGTTTTCTCCTCTGTAAAAATGGACACCCCCCACCTCATAGAGTATGTCGAGGCTTTCTTGAGAGGTTCGAGTATATAAGGGGTGTACTGAGCACAGAAGAAATGCTAAGTGAATGTTCACTATTAGGAATATTAGCTCTCATTTGGAATCTCTCCAGCCCTAAATAATTCCTGCTAAGCAGCTCCGAAAGTTGCCAGGATTCAAGCTCAACCTTGATGTACCCAGGCTACCGGGGGACAGAGATAATCTCTCATTTGGTTTCTCCCACTGCCTTTCCCAAGTCCACTCCTAGATGGAACCATGATCCAATCAGGTAATTAAGCCTAAATTCCTCTCATCTGATCACCCAGACCCCACCACACCTAATTAACCTTCTCCTTCTCCCCAAATGTTATCAATCACCCACTTAATCATCAGCCACAATCTAACCGACCCCACCCCACCCCCGCCACTTGTACCCTGCTCAGTGTAATCAACACCCAAAATTGAAAGCTTTCACTTTAAGCTTTTTCTGAAACATTGAACAACCAAAAAAAAAAAAAGGCAGAAAAAAGTAGCCTTCCCCACCTCCGTGAAATCCTAAATAAAAAAAGTTAAATTTGATATGTAATTATAATGTATCATGTTATATAACTATATTACATATAACAAAACAATTATATAAATTATTTCTCTGTGTGTGTACTCAACCAGGGCTAAGAGAATGCTTATCACACTCAAGAGTGAAATGGAACGAATTGTACATCTTTTGCATGACAAGAAAGCCAGAAGAAGAACATTGTGGGGAGTCATGCGTCTCTGAAGCCACTCTTGAGATCTGCTTCACGACCAGAAAGGCATGTGATTGTAGGTGAGGGCTGGGGACAGGCTCTTTGAATAACTGTTTGGAGATTTGGGGGTTAAAGCATTTTGCACAGCCTTAAAAATACTGATTCTCAAAACCAAAACAAAACAAAACAAAAAAATGCCTATCTATGCATCAACCTATCTGAATTGTTTTGCCTCCACCTTAAACTCCTGTGTGGTTTTTTTAAATTTTATTTATTAATTTGACAGAGAGAGAGCACAAGCAGGAGGAGCAGCGGGCAGAAGGGAAGGGAGAAGCAGGCTCCCTCCAGAGCAGGGGAAGCCCCACATGGGACTTGATCCCAGGACTCCAGATCATGACAGGAGCCAAAGGCAGTGGCTTAACCAACTGAGCCACCCAGGCGCCCCAAACTCCTGCTTTTTTAAACTAATTGAGAACTTACTCATTGAGCTGTTTGACTCCTTCACCCTTAAAACATCCTTTGGGTTTAGATAGTAGTTTCCTCCCATTTTGCTGAGTTGGAAAGTGAGGCACAGAGCAGTTAAGTAACTTTCAGGATATCACACAGCTATCAAGTACTAGAGTCAGTTTTCAAACTCCAATCCGTCAGCTTTCAGAGCCCACACTTTTAACCACTAAGCTCTACTGCCTCCCTGTGGTGGTTTTTCCCGCTGGGAGGAAGCCCAGGGCTTTCCACCAACACCTCCCTCTGCTTGCAACACACAGAACTCAGTACCTCCCGCGTTGCTGTACACAGCCAACCCCACGCCCTGTATTCACATTTCCACGTGCAAAATATTAACCCACCGTGAGAAAAAAAATCACATTTTTTAACCGAAAACTTCTATTTTTTTCTGATTTTAGACCATTATGAGAACGGCGTTTTTTCCTCACTTCCTACGTAAAACCAAAAGAATTCTTTGTCCACTCACGGTGCATCTTTAGAAATCCTGGGGGTTGAGTCCATTTGGAGGAACGTGGTGACACGTGGCCTGGTTTTCACACCCGGATCGGGAACGCTGGGGTGGGTGACAGGTCCGAAGTTTGAGAAACGTCCTTGTTCTTCACCTTGGTGTTTGAGCTGTTTCCAGTGGCCGAAAGGTGGGGTTCTTTTTTTCCTGTTAAAACTGTCCAAGCTCAGAGCTCAAGTGTCTGGCCTCGGAGGCTGGTTTCGGTGTGGGGTGGAGGGTTCGAGCCCTCCGATGGGATGAGGAAGAAATGCAGTCCCTTTAATTTGGGAATTAGGACAGAGCCAGTGGGGTCTGGGCCGGATGGGTCCAATTGAGGCCTGATTGAGCATTTGGTTCCTCACTATCTACTAAGGGGGGGGGGCAGTGACAGCAAAGAGTCCGAGAAGAGGACAAAGGAGAGAGCGGGGAAGAGGACCCACAGCCGGGAAACTGAGGCCCAGAGTAAGTGTCAGGACAAGGGCAAGGGGGCTTGTAAATAAGGAAAATAAAATGATTAAAAGGACAGAGACACTTGTTTCCTTTTGCAAACATGTGTGCTTCGGAATCTAGGCTTTCCAGAAGCAAAGACCGCCTGACCAGGGTGATAATGGTCGAGCTCCAAGGAACACTCACTGGGCAGCCCGCACTCCTCCCGTCCCCTCCCCTACAGCAAGGCCTCTGCCCCTCACAGCAGCCCCAGAGCCGGGGACGCTGGCCGTGTTAACAGGGAGGCACACTGAGTTCCAAAGAGGGTGAGTAACCTACCCAAGGTCCCGTCAAGTAGGTGGCCCAGCCGGGGCCCCAGGCTGTCCCTTCCAGCCCCTGCACCCCACGCCAGACACCCTCCCAGCTGCCAGTGTTGGGAATTCCTCCTTTGAAGGGCTGATTCCATGACCAATACGTGCCTTCTCTTCATTACTCCCAAAATGATTGACAAAAATGGCTCTTTCTGAGTTTTCGTTGGTAGCATCATGTGTGTGAGTGTGTGTGGTGTGTCTAATGTATGAATGATTATTTTGTGCACATCATGTGCCTGGCACTGTTGTAGGTACTGGGTGAGGGCAAAGTAGAACACTGTGTGTGCAAATGTCTGTGTTCTCCTCTTCTTCCTGGTCACACCACTCAACTACATTTCCCAGACTCCTGGGAAGGGAGAAGAGACCATGTCATGGAGTTCTGGCTGGTGAAATGTGGGCAGAGGTGATGCACGGGACTGCCAGGCTTGGTCCATAAGAACCTAAGTGTGGTCACCCGTGTTGTTTCTCTCTTCCCTGTTCGGTTCATCAGATGAGAAACCTCTAGAACGTGGTGGACCCAATGGATGGAAGAAGCCTCATTCCCTCCATAAGAATGTGGAGCGGAACTTCCTACACACACACACACACACACACACACACACACACACACACACACTCCACTTGCGTCAGAATGTGATATGAGCAAGAACTGATCCTTTCTGTGTTAAGGCCCTGAGATTGTTCAGTTTGGCCTATACATAAAGCTAGGAATAAACTGGAGAGAGGAAAAAAACCTACTTGCTGTAAAGAATGTCAACCACAGAAGTGTTGGTTTGGGTTTTTTTTCAATTTTTAATCTTTTTTTTTTTAAGATTTTATTTATTTCACAGAGGGAGAGAGATCACAAGGAGTCAGAGAGGCAGGCAGAGAGAGAGGGGGAAGCAGGCTCCCCGCTGAGCAGAGAGCCCGATGTGGGCCTCGATCCCAGGACCCTGAGATCATGACCTGAGCCGAAAGCAGAGGCTTTAACCCACTGAGCCACCCAGGCGCCCGCAATTTTTAATCTTGAGTTAATTCTAAGTTTAGAAGAATAATACGAAGACCCTTTTGCCACATTGGTGCACATTCTCTCTATATATGTATATAATTTATATATATGTAATTTTATATACTACACATAACATATATGGTATATATGTATGCACTATATGAATATATAATTTATGATGTGGAAACCAAAGGCAAAAGAAATCCAGAAAAAATTACATTTCTTTTGCAGCCCATTGACAAGTCCTTGAGATAAGTCCTCAAGGAGCTCCGTTGCCTCAATGTTAGTACTTTGCTAGAGGCAAAAGGCAACCTTAGCTTGACATTAACCCGACCTCCAAGATCCTGTAAAAATCCCTTTGGAAACTTCCTTTATCTCTACCCCCCAAGATATATGTTAGCAATCATGCTCCAAGCATATGGCCTACTGATATACATCTGAAGGGTCTCATGACTCAGGTTTTACTAGACTGTAGTAAATGACCTTTTCCTAACAACAGCTAGCCCCTTCAAGGTCCTGGAAACCTTGCTCCCAAATTCCTTAGAGACTTATGCTATCCTTAACCCCCTCCCAACTTGAAAGTATATAATGGGCTCTTCCTGCCCCTGGGTCCTGCCCCTGTGCTTTAATAAAACCACCCTTTTTGCACCGAAGACATCCCAAGAATTCCTTCTTGACCATTGGCTTCCAAACCCCAACATTTTACATTAACTTATATGTTTATATTTATAATTTTTTAAAGATTTAAAAAATGTTTTTAAGTAATCTCTGCACTGAACATGGGGCTCGAACTCACAACCCTGAGATCAAGAGTCACATGCTCTACCAAGAGAACCAGCCAGGCACCCCTATATACATTTATAATTTTAACATTTTTTTCTCTGAATTACTTTAGGGTGCGAGATGCACACTCCTTTATGCCTAAACACTGCCATGTTGTCTCCTAAGGGCAAGAAGACTTTTCTATACAACCACAGTACAAGTTCCAAACAAGAGATTTAACACTGATATAATGATATTTTTTCAAAGATTTTATTTATCTTAGAGAGAGAGAGATCACAAGTAGGCAGAGAGGCAGGCAGAGAGAGGGGGGGAAGCTGGCTCTGTGCTGAACAGAGAGCCTGATGCGGGGTTTGATCCCAGGACCCTGAGGTCATGACCTGAGCAGAAGGCAGATGCTTAACTGACTGAGCCACCCAGGCACCCCTGATCTAATGATATTATCTAACACAGAGTCCATATTCAAATTTTGCTAATTGCCTCAATAATCTCTTTCCTGTCTTTTTTTCCCCTCAGTCAAGGATCCAATCCCAGGCCATGGACTGCACTTAGTTGTTGTTATGGGTTGAATTGTTCCTTCTCCAAAAAGTCATAGGACCTCAGCGTGTGACTTCATTTGGAGATGAGGTCTTACGAAGCAATCAAGTTAAAATGAGGTCATGAGAGTGGGCACTAATCCAATCTGACCAGTGTCCTTATAGACAGGGACAGTTGGATGCAGAGAATGCACAGAGGGAAGCCGAGGTGAAGAGATGCAGGGAGAAGACAGCCGTCTACCGTCTACTGTCTACCCTCTGGAGACATTCTGGAGAGGCCTGGGACAGACACTTCCCTGCCGGCCTCAGAAGGAGCGCGCCCACACCTCGATCTCAGATCTGTGGCCTCCAGAATGGAGACAATACACTTCTGTCGTTGAAGCCACGGGTTAGTGGCAATTGGTTACAGCAGCCCGAGGAAATGCATACAGTGTCAGGTCACGTTTAGGAGCCCGTTTGGCTTAATTAACCAATAGCAGGTGACCCACCGGGACAGCCACCCAGGGAAGGAGCTCCTTCTCCAGGGCACCACAGGCTGCCTGGCTTTCGGAGCGAGTTTTCAGGGTCCTCAGCACCGCTTAGACGAGATCTGGGTGGACTTTCTCCCTTTCGAGGTCTACCAGGGGCGTGAGGCGGGCCAGCGCCCAGAGCTGAGCCCCAGGGGTCACCCGGGGGACACCAGGACTTGGAGGAGGAAGACAGGGTGGAGAGGGTGCCGGAGGGGAAGGAGAGGCTGCATGGGGCTGTCCGGGGGGCTCCCTGGTGGAGGCGAGGGTTTCCTAGGTCCTTTTTTTTTTTTCCCCCCCAAAAAAGACAGTTTTTAAGTTTTTAAGTTGAGGAAAGGTTGAAGTTCCTTGGTATCTTTCTATTGGCTGAGTAATACTGTGGCTGCGTCCCGCTGACGGCCGGACAAACGGCCGCCGCCTGGGGTCTCCCCGGCAGTAGGGCCTTGAGGAGGGAGGAAGTGAACAGCCAGTCACTGAATCGGCCCAGCCGGAGAAAAAGAATGTCTCACTCTCTTCACTGAAGGGAAAACAGGACCTCTGAGCTCTGGGACCCAACCGGGAGCTATGCAAAAAGTGGTTCCTCTTTCAGAAAGACCACTCGCTAGCAGCACGAGGCATCTGATTGCCAGGGAACATATGGGGCGGTGAGAGGCCTGTCTCCAGCCCCCCCATGACTTAGGAGAACGTCATCACCTGCAGACGCACCTAGAGCAGGGCTGAGCCAGGACCCCACGGTGCTCCCCGGAGCTTGGATCCTAATCTGAATGGGCTAAAATCGCCAACATAAGATTGAGGGCTGAGAGAGAGGACACAAGCCAACAGTGAATCACTTTGAAACTTGAGACCAGAGGTTTTCAATCTCAGCCCTACTGACATTTTGGACCAGATAATTCTTTAGAGTAGGGGTCTGTTCTGCACATTACAGGATTAAACATCCTTGACCTCTCCCCACTGAGATGCCAGTAGCATCCCTCTCCCCAAGATGTGACAATCAAGAATGTCTCCAGACCGTCAAATGTTCCCTTGGGGAGTAAAATTGCTCTTGAATGAGAACTGTGCCTTTAGATTTAAAAAAAAGATTTATTTATTTGAGAGAGAGAGAGAGAGCACGAACAGGTAGAGAGGGAGACAGGGGGTGGGGGAGATCCTCAAGCAGACTCCCCACTGAGTGCAGAGCCCAAAGTGGGACTCGATCTCATGACCCAGAGATCAGGACCTGAGCTGAAACCAAGAATCAGCCACTTAATCGACTGAGCCACCCAGGCACCCCTAGATAAAAATTAATCTTAAACTTGCTAATTTTTTTTTGCAATTACCTGGAATCCAGCTCGAAAGTCTAAATGACCCAACTGAAACCCCAGTATCTGAACCCCACTGGATGTGGCAAAAAGCAAGTGAAAGGGCAGTTAATGACATGGTGTCTAACTTGCTTTCTCCTTGCAGTTTCAGTGATCTTAGGCGGTCAGCGTCCCTCGCTGCCTCCGTTTGCACGGTTGTGTGCCTGCCGGACGGGGCCAAAAGGGTGGCCGGTCCACCGCAGAGCTGGCTGTGTGTCAGTAACAGCTGGGAGCCCTCTCCGGGGGCTTTCCAAGCTTAATTAGCTCTTATTCGTAAAGTCCCTTACAGAGCTCAGGCCTGGATGCTCTGGGAAGTCCAAGTGACTAGGATTCTCGCCACCCTCTTGAAAAGAACATTTCCAAGCGAAAGGGCTGCAAGAGCCAGAGCAGAGCTTTCCAGGAGGGGAGCGTGTGCACGAGGCACGAACGAGTCCTTGTGAAGTGCATCTGAGACCGTAAAGAAAGGGCGTAATACTTTCCAACTTTCTGGGCCTCCTCCTATTCTCTAGAGCAGGAAATTATGTAAAGTGTTTCCTGAACAGCTGAAGTATGTTAGAAACCTGCTAGCATTCTCCACATTATCTCCAGGAAGTAGACGCTGAAGAATTTCTTTGCAGCAAAAAACTATGTGTGCTCTGCTTGCCCATTTTCACCTGAACGGGATGGATGCTCACTCTGGGAAGGGGAGACGAGGATCTTCTTAGCTCATTCGGATGTCACATTCAGTGTCCTAAAGAACAAACCCTGAAGAGAACTCTCCTGGGGTG
>LNAC01000306.1:143213-185546 GCA_002007465.1 Ailurus styani | reverse complement strand
GGGGGGGAAGCTGGCTCTGTGCTGAACAGAGAGCCTGATGCGGGGTTTGATCCCAGGACCCTGAGGTCATGACCTGAGCAGAAGGCAGATGCTTAACTGACTGAGCCACCCAGGCACCCCTGATCTAATGATATTATCTAACACAGAGTCCATATTCAAATTTTGCTAATTGCCTCAATAATCTCTTTCCTGTCTTTTTTTCCCCTCAGTCAAGGATCCAATCCCAGGCCATGGACTGCACTTAGTTGTTGTTATGGGTTGAATTGTTCCTTCTCCAAAAAGTCATAGGACCTCAGCGTGTGACTTCATTTGGAGATGAGGTCTTACGAAGCAATCAAGTTAAAATGAGGTCATGAGAGTGGGCACTAATCCAATCTGACCAGTGTCCTTATAGACAGGGACAGTTGGATGCAGAGAATGCACAGAGGGAAGCCGAGGTGAAGAGATGCAGGGAGAAGACAGCCGTCTACCGTCTACTGTCTACCCTCTGGAGACATTCTGGAGAGGCCTGGGACAGACACTTCCCTGCCGGCCTCAGAAGGAGCGCGCCCACACCTCGATCTCAGATCTGTGGCCTCCAGAATGGAGACAATACACTTCTGTCGTTGAAGCCACGGGTTAGTGGCAATTGGTTACAGCAGCCCGAGGAAATGCATACAGTGTCAGGTCACGTTTAGGAGCCCGTTTGGCTTAATTAACCAATAGCAGGTGACCCACCGGGACAGCCACCCAGGGAAGGAGCTCCTTCTCCAGGGCACCACAGGCTGCCTGGCTTTCGGAGCGAGTTTTCAGGGTCCTCAGCACCGCTTAGACGAGATCTGGGTGGACTTTCTCCCTTTCGAGGTCTACCAGGGGCGTGAGGCGGGCCAGCGCCCAGAGCTGAGCCCCAGGGGTCACCCGGGGGACACCAGGACTTGGAGGAGGAAGACAGGGTGGAGAGGGTGCCGGAGGGGAAGGAGAGGCTGCATGGGGCTGTCCGGGGGGCTCCCTGGTGGAGGCGAGGGTTTCCTAGGTCCTTTTTTTTTTTTTCCCCCAAAAAAAGACAGTTTTTAAGTTTTTAAGTTGAGGAAAGGTTGAAGTTCCTTGGTATCTTTCTATTGGCTGAGTAATACTGTGGCTGCGTCCCGCTGACGGCCGGACAAACGGCCGCGGCCTGGGGTCTCCCCGGCAGTAGGGCCTTGAGGAGGGAGGAAGTGAACAGCCAGTCACTGAATCGGCCCAGCCGGAGAAAAAGAATGTCTCACTCTCTTCACTGAAGGGAAAACAGGACCTCTGAGCTCTGGGACCCAACCGGGAGCTATGCAAAAAGTGGTTCCTCTTTCAGAAAGACCACTCGCTAGCAGCACGAGGCATCTGATTGCCAGGGAACATATGGGGCGGTGAGAGGCCTGTCTCCAGCCCCCCCATGACTTAGGAGAACGTCATCACCTGCAGACGCACCTAGAGCAGGGCTGAGCCAGGACCCCACGGTGCTCCCCGGAGCTTGGATCCTAATCTGAATGGGCTAAAATCGCCAACATAAGATTGAGGGCTGAGAGAGAGGACACAAGCCAACAGTGAATCACTTTGAAACTTGAGACCAGAGGTTTTCAATCTCAGCCCTACTGACATTTTGGACCAGATAATTCTTTAGAGTAGGGGTCTGTTCTGCACATTACAGGATTAAACATCCTTGACCTCTCCCCACTGAGATGCCAGTAGCATCCCTCTCCCCAAGATGTGACAATCAAGAATGTCTCCAGACCGTCAAATGTTCCCTTGGGGAGTAAAATTGCTCTTGAATGAGAACTGTGCCTTTAGATTTAAAAAAAAGATTTATTTATTTGAGAGAGAGAGAGAGAGCACGAACAGGTAGAGAGGGAGACAGGGGGTGGGGGAGATCCTCAAGCAGACTCCCCACTGAGTGCAGAGCCCAAAGTGGGACTCGATCTCATGACCCAGAGATCAGGACCTGAGCTGAAACCAAGAATCAGCCACTTAATCGACTGAGCCACCCAGGCACCCCTAGATAAAAATTAATCTTAAACTTGCTAATTTTTTTTTGCAATTACCTGGAATCCAGCTCGAAAGTCTAAATGACCCAACTGAAACCCCAGTATCTGAACCCCACTGGATGTGGCAAAAAGCAAGTGAAAGGGCAGTTAATGACATGGTGTCTAACTTGCTTTCTCCTTGCAGTTTCAGTGACCTTAGGCGGTCAGCGTCCCTCGCTGCCTCCGTTTGCACGGTTGTGTGCCTGCCGGACGGGGCCAAAAGGGTGGCCGGTCCACCGCAGAGCTGGCTGTGTGTCAGTAACAGCTGGGAGCCCTCTCCGGGGGCTTTCCAAGCTTAATTAGCTCTTATTCGTAAAGTCCCTTACAGAGCTCAGGCCTGGATGCTCTGGGAAGTCCAAGTGACTAGGATTCTCGCCACCCTCTTGAAAAGAACATTTCCAAGCGAAAGGGCTGCAAGAGCCAGAGCAGAGCTTTCCAGGAGGGGAGCGTGTGCACGAGGCACGAACGAGTCCTTGTGAAGTGCATCTGAGACCGTAAAGAAAGGGCGTAATACTTTCCAACTTTCTGGGCCTCCTCCTATTCTCTAGAGCAGGAAATTATGTAAAGTGTTTCCTGAACAGCTGAAGTATGTTAGAAACCTGCTAGCATTCTCCACATTATCTCCAGGAAGTAGACGCTGAAGAATTTCTTTGCAGCAAAAAACTATGTGTGCTCTGCTTGCCCATTTTCACCTGAACGGGATGGATGCTCACTCTGGGAAGGGGAGACGAGGATCTTCTTAGCTCATTCGGATGTCACATTCAGTGTCCTAAAGAACAAACCCTGAAGAGAACTCTCCTGGGGTGTGTGTGTGTGTGTGTGTGAGAGAGAGAGACAGACAGACAGACAGAGACAGAGAGAGAGAACACGAAGAACTTTCTTTGCCAGGTAATTTAGCAGTGTCAGTAATAGCTTGCTAGTTATCTCCTTATCCTCACTTAATCTTCGGGTGGGGTAAGGATGAGGTCAGCCTCTTCTGTTTTAGGCATCATTCTAGAATGTGCAACCCTAGGGAAGTGAGAGCCGCAGCCCACCTCCAGAGACTCGCTCTCTCCAAGGCCAGAGCCCATAAATCTCCCAGGGTGGGGGTGCACAGGCTTCCCGCCCCCGCCGGCCAAGCTCATCCACTTTGGGAGGTCCGTGGGGTCACTGTGCCAGAGCCACCTGGGAGCCGCCTGTCATTCTGGTGAGCAGATGCCCCCGGTCTCCTACGAGAAAGGGCAAGCACGATTCCCACTGCAGAAATCCCAGTGGAAAAGGACAGCTGTTACCTCCAGAGCGAGCAACGAGGCCTAGAAAGGAAGCCAGCTCCAGAACACAATGGCAGATCTGATGATGCCGGTGAAGGCCTGGAAGGTTCCCCGAGTCGTAGTCACAGTAGGAACCATTGCCCTGCGGCCGCCGGCCTGGGATCCGACCCTTGGGAAGTGTGGGATTTGCCTTTCAGAGACCTGGCTGGCAGCAGGAGGATGAGGATACGGCCCACCCTCTGGGGCCGGCAGGGCAGCCGGACGTGAGGCCAGAGTAAAGCCCTGCCTGCCATCGTCTCTCCCCAGGGAGAGGCGCCATGTTCTTGGTGCGCTTCATCAGGCTTTTGGAATGAGTGTCAACCAGATGCCATCATTTAGGGACAGCCGTTACAAACCCTGTTCAACAGAGTCCTGTAGTCAAATCACAGCCAACGCCATTGGTCTGAAGTCTTAAACTACCGCATCAATCGGGCCAGTGGCTGGCTCAGCCCGAAGGTGTGCTACCCTTGATCTCAAGGTCGTATGTTTGAGCCCCACCTGGGGTGTAAAAATTAAGGGGCGGGGGGGGGAGCCAAACTACTGCATTAAGTGAACTCAGATGGTGACATTAAAAAAAATAAGACGGGGGGGACCTGGTGGCTCAATCGGTTAAGGGTCTCACTTCAACTCAGGTCATGATCTCAGGGTCCTGGGATCGAGCCCTGCATCTTCCATCTCCCTGCTCAGCAAGGAGTCTGCTTCCTCCTCTCCCTAAGTAAACAAAATCTTTTTTTTTTTTAAAGCCACTACAGTGTGTAGAAAGTAAATTGGAAAAATCTGACCCTCAAGTCTCCAGTACTTTGAAGGTGGTTACACCACCAAGAACCTAGTTTTCATCAGGCTATGAGCTCCTTTTCCCAAAAAGCTCGGTAGCATGTACTATATACAATTTTCAGGGTTCATGGGCTCATGAAGGCCTACCCTTATCTCAAGGGTACACCCTTATACCCTCCATCTCAAGCTATTCGGGTTAAGGATTCCTATTCATGAAAAAATGTACAATTAAATGGTGAGATTTTATTTTAATCTTTCTGGTATCCCGTAGTTTTAAATTTTCTAAAATTAGTTACTACTTCTGTAACCGGGAAACATTATGTTACAAAGTTACCAAAAAGAAAGAAAAGGGAAAAACTTTGTATTTACTAAATCGTTCCCCCAGGNTTTAATCTTTCTGGTATCCCGTAGTTTTAAATTTTCTAAAATTAGTTACTACTTCTGTAACCAGGAAACATTGTTACAAAGTTACCAAAAAGAAAAGGGAAAAACTTCGTATTTACTAAATCGTTCCCCCAGAGGGGCAGACACAATTGGTTGAGAGGATGGGCAGGAAGGGTGCCGGGTTCACTAGTCACCTAAACTGTGGTCTAAATCGGGGTTCGATTCTACATGTTTCCCCACATTTCTCCTGTATTCCAACAGTTGTGCCCCCAAAATGTTTTCTCTTTCGTAGCTATCATCAGGAGCTACCATCAACACATCAGACCTTGACTTCTCATTCAGTTCAAGTTGTTTTCTTCTTCATCCAACCCTTCCTCGTCTTGCCTTGTTTTTATGGGTTAGCTTCCAATATTTCTGCCTGAACCTGTTCAAGTTCTAAACATCAAGACTTGTTCAGAGAAGAAAATACAGTTTTGTTTTGTTGCCTCAGTGTGTTCAAGGAGCTTCCCTGAGAAAGGCCCATCTGTTGTTGGTAGTGACGAGTTGCCAAGCAAACCATCGCCAGGCTGGGCTTGGGTGGCTCAGGTGGCTGTTCTCACGGCCAGTGAGGAGTTCCGTGAGGAGGTGCCCCCGACTCTGCAAAACGGTGGGTGCAGGAAGAGAACGCAGAGCTCTCCCTGGCGAGGCTTCAAGGGCTCCCCTGGGGTGGGAAGCACTGCTGGCCAAGCTAGAGCCAGCCTTTGAAAGGCCTGAGGGCTCACGAAACATCCAATTTTTGGATTGAATCCTATTGTTGAGTACAGAAATATATCCATGGGGCGTCTCGTGTTGGAGTACAGCTGTGAATGATGAGAAAAGCTCATACAGAAGGGCGCCGGGCTGGCTCAGTCTGTAGAGCACGTGACTCTCGATCTCAGTGTTGTAAGTTCGAGCCCCACACTGAGAGTAGAGATTTCTCAAAAATAAAATCTGAGGGGCACCTGGGTGGCTCAGTCGGTTGGGCATCTGCCTTTGGCTCAGGATACGATCCCAGGGTCCTGGGTTCGAGCCCCTCATCGGGCTCCTTGCTCAGCGGGGAGCCTGCTCCCCCTGCTTGGGCTCACTCTCTCTCTCTGACAAATAAATATACAAAACCTTTAAAAAAACATTTAAAAATACAATAAAATCTTAGAGTAATACTAAACTTAGCCTAGAAGGTAAAATCTGTTCTGTGGCTCGANTGAGAAAAGCTCATACAGAAGGGCGCCGGGCTGGCTCAGTCTGTAGAGCACGTGACTCTCGAAGTTCGAGCCCCACGCTGAGAGTAGAGATTTCTCAAAAATAAAATCTGAGGGGCACCTGGGTGGCTCAGTCGGTTGGGCATCTGCCTTTGGCTCAGGATACGATCCCAGGGTCCTGGGTTCGAGCCCCTCATCGGGCTCCTTGCTCAGCGGGGAGCCTGCTCCCCCTGCTTGGGCTCACTCTCTCTCTCTGACAAATAAATATACAAAACCTTTAAAAAAAACATTTAAAAATAAAATAAAATCTTAGAGTAATACTAAACTTAGCCTAGAAGGTAAAATCTGTTCTGTGGCTCGAATACTACCTGAGATATCCATATTAATACAGTATTTACTATCTGTAGAGAACTTAGTTTATACTAGGGATTGTGCTATTTTGATGNCTGCTCCCCCTGCTTGGGCTCACTCTCTCTCTCTGACAAATAAATATACAAAACCTTTAAAAAAAACATTTAAAAATAAAATAAAATCTTAGAGTAATACTAAACTTAGCCTAGAAGGTAAAATCTGTTCTGTGGCTCGAATACTACCTGAGATATCCATATTAATACAGTATTTACTATCTGTAGAGAACTTAGTTTATATTAGGGATTGTGCTATTTTGAAGGCCAAGGGTCATGCATTCGTNAGAGAGAGGAGAGAGGAGGAAACAGGCTCCCCGCTGAGCAGAGAGCCCGATGTGGGCCTCGATCCCAGGACCCTGAGATCATGACCTGAGCCGAAGGCAGCGGCTTTAACCCACTGAGCCACCCAGGCGCCCGGGATTGTGCTATTTTGAAGGCCAAGGGTCATGCATTCGTAAGATGCAGCATTTGAACTCAGGCAGAGCCGACTCCTAACGACTGGTCCTTCCCACCGCACATTGCAGAACTAGGATGGGGGAGGACGTTCCCGGTTGTGAAAAGCCTGGGAGGAATGCACAACTGATCGATAGGAGAGGTTTTTGACGCATACAACTCCCTCACAGCGTTAGGAAACTGTCCCAAATATTTAGGAGGAACTGGGCGTTTATAAGACACCAGAATAATGCTTTCAAGCTGTGCCAGCAACGGGCCATTTAACATACAAATGCTCAAAATTAAATTGCTCTTCTGCCCTCAAAAAAACCCCCCAAAACCCTATTTGATAGCTTGAGTGTTTTTTATCATCTTTATTAACTGGGACTTGGTGATGTTGCTAAACACTTTTCACGACACTTTCCCTTGGGAGAGAGGGGCGCTGCAGGATTTGGCCAGGTTTTGTTCATCACAAATTAGGTCAACAGCCCGATCTCAGAAGAAAGCACCATTAATGACATGTTTCAAGGGCTTTCCAAATTCAGCCAGCTCGGTTTTGGCAAGCTCCAGCAGGGTGGAGGGAGGCAAGGAGTAGCCAGCTTCACTTTTCTTAGTGGCCTTCTGAACTTGGGGTTCTGTAATCTTACAAGGGTTCTGACTGCCCAACAAACTGAAGATTTTGCTCCTAGAACTATTATTGGTAGGATAAAAAGGAACATACTACTTTGGCAAACACCATTTTGGTTTTAATTGACCTGGTTCTTGGAAGCTCAAAAAAAGAAAAAAAGAAATTTGAGGCCAAATGCTTAAGTAAAATCCTACTTAACACCAAAGATCTGCTATATTAAAAAACTATCCAGGGCGCCTGGGTGGCTCAGTGGGTTAGTGCCTCTGCCTTCGGCTCAGGTCATGGTCTCAGGGTCCTGGGATCAAGGCCCACGTCGGGCTCTCTGCTTGGCAGGGAGCCTGCTTCTTCCTCTCTCTCTGCCTGCCTCTCTGCCTGCTTGTAGCCTCTCTGTCAAATAAAATCTTAAAAAAAAAAATTATCCAGTTATCTTTTCAGTGATGATGCAGCCACAGAAAGATTGAGGGTGAGTAAATTATCCAACCTTAAGAAATGGAATGTTTATGTCCTCCTTTTTCCAAAAACAGTAGCTTGATAGGATTTAAAGCTGATGCAATGTAGGAAGGTAAAGAATCAAAGCAAAATAAGTGCTACATTTTCCCTTGATACTTGCCTCATGAAAATTTAAGTGTTACCTTCCCACCCCTACTTACCTATTACAAACTAATACAAAACTGAAAGTTATGGGCAAAGGGAATTTATTAAAGTTTTAGATGGGATTTAAAACTGATAGCAGCTACCAAATGTGGTGCATTAATAAAAGCTACTTAGACATTAACATTTTGTGAAAGAGGAAAAGGTTGGTGGCTGTATAGCGTTTTTATTGGATTTTCAAAAATCAAGCTGAATATGAAAACTCATTCTCAAGAAAATATTTATCCAATGAAGTTCAATAAAAATATACAAATGTCTCCGTGGACTTGAACTCCAAAGAAACCAGCATGCTAAAAATGTTATCTAAGATAGGAAAATGTATTTCTAGCAATCAGCTGTCTCCTGAACGTTACTTCTCTAATGGATCATGGTTTCCCTCTGAAAACGACAGACCGTAAGCTTCTTAGCAGCATGTATTATTCCGCTGGTCTCTCAGCCCACTAAGCCCCAGCTCTCTTACCACAAAAACCTCCCGTCTCCAGGTTTACTTCCACGTTTTTTTCTCACATTCACGACTTTGGGGTCCAGCATCTAAGGGACTTACCTTGGAGCAAGGGTAGCAAAAAAGGGCAGGGGAGCAAGTCGGTGGGACGGAGAGGGCAGTCTGTGCAGTCCCGGGACTTCTCTTCTGCCTTCTGCCTCCCCTTTGTGGAAGCCTTTGTATACAGAGAGCTGAGAAAATGACCAGGACTCCCGGGAGCCCCGAGCTCGGGAGGACCAGGTGTAACATGGCTCGGTGTTCCAAATTAAAAACTTGGCTGCAGGTGTTTTAAATAAGCATCAGCCAAGGTATTCTCTATTTCGCCACCTAAGCAAGCATTAAATGTATGTATTTCATAGCGGCCTGTTACCTACAAAAGGCAAAACGTACTCAGGGGCAGGTTGATGAAATGAGGGGGTAAGAATATCCTTACATTCATTTCCACTGAAACAAAGTAAACAGAAATCTGTGGCATTATGCTACTACCGACTTGCAAAGCTAGCTTATTTTACTGAATACAGTAGCCCTTTGTGGTCCTAACCCACTTTTAATTTTAGTCTTCGACCCAAATGCCCACCTCCACCACCTAGCTCTAGAGCTTCTATGGAAAAACAAGCAGGCAAAGCTGTCCGATTTCAGCGTGGAGGCTGGGCTCGTTACCACCACCACCAGCCCCCCTCCCCATCAACAGAGAAACGGACTGTAGTGCTTTCAAGGTGCATTTCATTTGTCCTGACTTGTGGGGCACTTTGGTTAACCCTCTGTGACTCTCCCCCAAGTCCATTTCCTATACTGCTGATAGCATAACCATTATTTATATTAGTGGCTTTACACCGGGACTGTACAGAAAGAGCAGATGGGGATTAAATTTAAAAGAGAAGATACATGGACCCCACCCCTTACCAATTAAACAGAACTTCTGGGTAAACCAACGTACACCTCTGAAACCATGTTCAGCCTTGAAGTTTGGAAGGAATGAATTCTACCTATAGCTTGAGGAGACCTGTGATTAAATATTATATATATATATATATATATATATATTTTTTTTTAATCCCAGCTCTCTGGCCGGCGAGATTTAAGAAGGCCCTGGCTGAGGGTTTCTAGGAATTTTTGTTCATTTTTCTCTGAAAACTTCTGAAAAATTTTATCCTTACTGGTGTGTAGTGGATATGACATCTGGAAGCGCCGACAGCCATTATTTACAAAGAATGGAAGCAGCCTAGAGCAAAGCCAGAACTCAGAAGTGGGCAGGAAAAAAAGTAATCACCCCTGCATCCTTGATGACCTCACAAACCTGACATCAAACCGTATCTGCAACCAGAACCACACCTCTGGTTACTCACATGGGTTTGGGTCGGGCACCCTTCACCTGCAATCTTAAGAATTCCAAATTAGGAAGCAATACATAGGAACGGTGAAGTAAAGAAAAGGGTGGAATTTAATCTTTATTTACAGGACACTGCAAGATAGGAGATTCCACATAGAAATAAGAAACCCACTGAGAGGAGGAGCTTCATACAGTTTGTACAGTTTGGAACTAGTCAAGTAGAGTTTGGTTGTAAAAAGTGCTACAATAACAAAACACATTTAAAAAGAGTTCTTAGTAGAGAAACCATAGACAAACTTCTACCAAACAGAGTACACAACAAACAACTTTCTGCCTCAGCTGTACAGTCTAAAAGTTAAAGGTCCCAGGAGTGCCATCCTGAACTTGGAACGTATAGCCTTCAGAGGTAGTTTCTGGCACAACATTCTGGTCTTCCTCTTCCTAGAAGTATTAAAAAACAAAAGCAAACAATGTAATTCTACAAACAGCACACCTCTAGGCAGCAGTCTGCCTGGAAGCCTGTATTTACTCTTAAGGTCTTCATCTGCATATCGCACCTTTAATTAATGCTGAACCGTATTTCAGTATTTGAAATAGGGGAGGGAGAGCTGCTAAAACATGCCAATTCAGGAGCACCCGGGAAAGGAAGATTCCGAATGGGCGAAGGAATGCTAGCACAACAGACATTTTCTTACCCGTCACTTTTCAGAAGGAAATGGGAAGATGGCCTATTAGCGGGGTTGGCCCACTTCTCCATCAACTCCTACACGAACTTACTCTCAAGATATTCTCAAGTCCCTAGTAAGACTATTCATTCGAAAGCAGAGTGGTGATTTTTAAAAATCTTTAAAATTTCTAGTTAAAGATTATATGATCATCAAGCCAAACATTTATGGAGCAACTATGTACATCATGTCTTACTCACAGATATTTTGCCATTTTAACAAGGGCACAGGACTCATTTAAAAAATATAATGAAAAAAAATCTTAGGTGCTCAACTTTGTATACTTTCTAAAATCTTAACATTACCATGTTACTCACCTCTACAGAGAAATACTTCTCAATCAAGTTTAATGAAGCTTTGTACACAGACTCATTTTCATGGTTTTGTAGAGCCTCAATTTTGTCCAAACCTCCACATTCTTCAATCATTATACTAAGTTTCTCAGTTTCACCTAGTTTCTCAGCAGCCTAAAAAAAAATTCCAAGTTTACTGGAATTTACTGAATGTTCTATTTTAATAAAAACAATGTTTAAGTTTGAATATTGATGTATATCAGACAACCACTTGAAAGTTCCTTCAACAACCCTATGAGATGGTTTTATCTCTAGTTTACATTTTCTAAAACTTCAAGGTGATGAGATCTGTACTTGCTCAGCCAGATCTTACAGTAGTTCTCAATCATTTCCATGCATCAGAATCACCTGGGCAACTTTAAAAACACCGTATCCAGGTTCAATAGGTCTGCGATGGGAACAAAAATTACTGTTTTATAAAAGCACCTCAGAGGCACCTGGGTGGCTCAGTCAGTTAAGGGTTTTGACTCTTGGTTTCAGCTCAGGTCATGATCTCAGAGGTCCTGGAAACAAGCCCCACGCTGCACTCTGTACTCAGTCTGCTGAGCTTCTCTCTCCCTCTCCCTCCTCCCCCACCCCCCACAGGCTTTGTCTCATAAATGAATGAGTAAATGAGTGAATTAATACATAAAATCTTTTTTAAAAAGCACCTCTGATAACACCAAAGTGTAGTCAAGGTAGAGAACCATTGTCTAAGGGCAAAGATGGCCTATGGTGTATAAAAATAAATTTTCCTGATTGCTGATATCAAGAATGTATTAGGTATAAAAATATTGTGGTTAGCCTTTTTTATTTTTTTAAAGATTTTATTTATTTATTTGACAGAAGAGAGAGACAGCAAGAGAGGGAATACAAGCAGGGGAAGTGGAGTGGTAGAGGGAGAAGCAGGCTTCCCGCTGAGCAGGGAGCCAGATTTGGGGCTCGATCCCAAGACCCTGGGATCATGACCTGAGCTGAAGGCAGATGCTTAATGACTGAGCCACCCAGGTGCCCCACCTTTTTTAAAGTTCTCAAATTTTAGGATACATAAATATTTACAGATGAAATAATTTATTTGCTTCAAAATAATTTAGAGGGTTTGAGTAAGGGGGAGTAGGAAAATAAGCCAAATGCTGACAAATTATTTATGATGGGTAATGGATACACCCAGCATCATTATTCTAGACTCAACTTGACTCTTCTAGGTAAAATTTCCATAATCAGAAATTTAAAGGCATTAGGGAGGACCTACCTACCTCTAACCACTGTGACAAAGTGCCACATGCTAGCATGCTTGGGTTAATAGGAAGGGAACCAGAAGAAAAATAAAATTTGAAACTAAGTCACCAAATTTAATTTCACCAAAATTCAGTATGACATTAGAGAATTAAAGATCTTTGGCAAAACAGATAGGAATGAATCGTGTCCACATACAGACTTGATATCAATTCAGGTCACCCACTTGTCATCTCCTTTAAATCTCTTCTAATCCCTTGTCACGTCTTACCAAGAGTGTGCCCCACATAAACAGCCTTTCTAATTCTGTGGCCTACCAAGTAAACTTAGCTGCCCTCCCCTGACTCTACATATCATCAATTACCATCAAACCCCAATTCAAATGATACCTTATGACTTACCTGAAAGATGTTTGAAATGGCATCCAGAATAACCAGAATGATTTTGGTATCCTTTGCAGTTAAGAGATTCATCAACGGTTCTATTATGCCACAATGAACGAGGTATACAATCTGTTCAACTGTCCCACCACTTGTGTAGTTGGTCACAGCCCAGACAGCTTCCTTTTGTGTCTTAAAGTCTGCCTAATAAACATAAGGAAACAAGTTTATTTCAGGACGATTGTAAAAATAAGATCCCAGAAGCGTGGTTATAGAAAAACAAGGACTAAAACGACTGATTCCTTCCAACCTTAAGTGAAAGGGGTTACTGGCCACTATTTAACAAAGGACTTAGAGAACCCAACACTAGTACATTAAGAATCTAATCAAGCACAGCTCTACCAAACGTCCATCCGTAAGTACTAACATCCTTTGATTAAGTTCTAAGACTTCATTACCTTAGAGAGAACACCAACGAGGAATGGGACTAATCCATGATTCACAACTTGTTGTATCTGGTCCTGGCGGCCCGCTGTGATGTTTGACATTGTCCACGTAGCTTCCTTCTGAATATTAGTTTTGGGATTTGTTAGCAGGCTGGGAAAGACAGCAAGTGCTCCTGCATCTATTACAACCTGAGTCTGTTCATCTGTCCCAGTGACAATATTTCCTATGGCTCTTAGCGCAGGAGTCTGAAAAGGAAAAAAAAAACATTTGATGCCAAAGGTTATCTTTTATTTTTTGCAGCACTGCTCAACAACTCTATACCCTAAAGGTTTTGACAAGTCAGAGACTCCTATGGCCTAAAATAGGCAATGTGTCAACATTAGTATCAATTGACCATGCTTCTTATGGTTTATATTCTCGTCTAAAAGTTAAAACTTACCACGATGGGCAATTCAGTAGCTCCTAGAAGCTTCACAAGCTGGGGCACAACTCCTGTTTTCACAACCATTTCAATCCGTTCATTTGGACCATCGGTAAGGTAGGAAATGGCCCAGCAGGTATCTGCCAAGACTTCTGGATCATCGTGATGCAGGAGACGAACTAAGGTAGGAAGAATCTGCTCAACAGCCTCTAACGGGGGGGCAGGATTCTTGTTGCGACAAAGGTTTGAAAGTGTCCAGGTAAGGTTACGTAAGTAACCACACTAAGGGGAAAGAAAACTGCAATGAGAGGTCCCTCTATATTATGAGAAGGTGGGAAAAATTAGAATCAAGAAGTGTATAACCTGACTTATGTTAGTAACTTACTGCTAAAGATGACATATCAGAAACTGCAAGGAGAGCCAAGAGCGGGTCAACTGCACCATACTTGATAACCAAGTCTCGAAAAACTGAACCATCACCTAAAAAAAAAAAGGGCAAGGTTAATCAAAATCTACTTGTCTAGCACCATCGATGTTCAGTGACTGAGTGCACCAGCGTCCTAACACAAAGACAATACTCCTGGAAACTCCCTAACTTACTTATTAGATGCCACGAACACCCCTTATAAGCACTAGAAGTAAGCAAGCTTAAATCTTAACACACAGGTCACTATTACTCATGACAAGGCACTTCTCCCAACCTCAGTATGATTAGAGACAGTCAGAAAAACTTTAAATCCAAGTACCTGCAATGTTTCCTAGAGCCCATACAGCCTGTTCACTGATGTGGGCATGGGAAGATGCCAACAGAGAGATGAAGGCTGGGATAGCACCTCCATCTACCACAGCCTTGGTCTGTTCTGATGTCCCGGAAGCAATGTTAGTGAGAGCCCAAGCAGATTCAAACTGAATGGGACTACAGTCAGTTCTGCCCAAGAAGGACACAAATTTTGGAATCAAACCAGCCCGGATTATGTTGTCTATGGGGGGCTGTTTTTCCCTAGAAAGCAGTTTCCTAAGGGTAAGCAAAAAGAGAAACAAAAGTTGAAGATGATTAACAAGAGAAGTTTGTTAACTTGAAAAATCAATTGAAAGTGCAATTCAAGACTTCCGAACTTGAGATAACCTCTTCAAGTAACACACTAAATGTTGAGATCTCCTGGAATTTAAGAGGAGATGAACAGACTGGTTGCATGGTGCTGCCACATGTGGTGTCTTTAACTACCTTTTTTCCAGAATTGAAATATTACCAATAATGTACATTAGCCTCCTCTCTGCATCCCCATAAACTTTAGATCTTGTCACTTTAAAACTCTGACAATCTGACACAATTATACTACCATTGTTAATTTGTGTTTCCTTAACTACCAGTGAGGTTAAACATCTTTTCCTTCATCATTTGTCACTTGGACTTGTTTTTCAGCACACTGTCAAACTACAGAAATTATTAATTCTTTGTTATGGATGTCACAAATATTTGTATTTGATAGAAGGTAAGAGTAAATGCACCATTCTAAATCAATGTGCCAATCCCACCTACTAAATAATTCTTCCTTTCTCTGACACCAAGTTGAAATGCCACCTTGACAAAAACTTTGTAATTTAACCAAAAGGTTAACAGTGATTATCACTGGGGGTGGGCAGGACTTCCAGCAACTGTGATTTATACAAAAATCAGTTTCACCCACAGGAAGAGTCTAATGAAAACAGACCTATGGCCAACTTAACCTTTATTTTACCCTGTCTCTTTCCGGCCAAAAAAAATCCAAAAGGGCTGCTATGTTAGGTTACCCGTGCTTTGGCAGAAAAGACTTACCTAGCAGCTTGAGTAGCCTGGAGCTGGCTTTCCAAATTGTTGCTATTTATGCCTTTGACAATATCATCAACAGACCAATTTACAGTGCCCTGCAAGGACAGTGGTATTAACTTCACAAATTATCATTTTTCAGATTAAATACAAGCAATAAAATCCCTACTTGCCATTGTGAATACATTTTTAGGTTTATAGCCAGTTACTAAAAGTTTAGCCTTACATTTAATTTTGGCTATTAAATATTCGTTCTTTCATATACAGAACAGTGCTCAAACTTGGGTGCATGACTCACGAGAATCTCCAGTTATGGAGTATCATCCTAGCATTTTGTCACCAAAAGAGGGGACGATGAACAATTTAATAAATGAAATTAGAGCAGTATGAAGGTTGTTCCTACATTAGTCTCAATCATTTGCCTTCAGATATGCTGTTAGGGAGAAAGAGATGGAGTTGTAGAAGTAGGCCATGCGCTGCGGATTTTCGTATCTCAACTAACAATCTATGCATTTCCACAGTACAGTGCTACAAAAATGTTTCATGTTGTAATCACAGTAGAAGGGTTTGAGAATCAGTGCTATAGTTAACTCAAAAAGATAGCATCCCCTTTTCCGTAGGAGCTTACAACTTAACAAGGAAAATGTGAAAAAATAGATAACCATAAAACAAATGGTGAATATATGTTCTGTTAGCACTTATTCTCCATCTTTAGTGCACAGCTGGGATGTTTTGGGAATCCTGAAAAGGGGACATTTTTCTTGCTAGGTTGACCTAAGAGTGCTATAAGAAGATAGGATTTGAATACAGTACTCTAGAAATAGCAGGTAGGTACTACTCAGTGGAGGTAAAAAAATTGAGGCACTAAAGGTTCCCAGTATCTTTGAAAGATAAAAAAGATAAACTGAAAATCTAAGACTGATCTAATTTACAAAAAAAAAAAAATGTTTTTCAAAGAATATGGATTTAAAAGTACCAAAGTTTTTAAGCAAAGAAGAGATCTAAAGCAGTATTTTAAGACTATGTTTAGGTAAATAGTATGTGGCATAGAATGAAGGAAAAGATAAATTAGAAAACCATGAAAATATTTCAGGAGGAAAAAAATTTGAACAAAGCTGGTGACAAGTACAAAAAATAGGAAACACCCAAAAAAGCAAGAAAGTGATTGGTTCCAGACACACTAACTTTCAGTTAACACTGGAATGGCCAGTTGAGGACTGAACTGGTGGCTAGAAATGCAGAGAAACCTGAAGGGAGTTTAGAGCTAAAGGAGACCTTGGAATCAGCTTCAGGAGATTATGGAGAGTGGGCAGGAAAGAAGACAATGCAACAGTATTACTGACTAGGAACAGAAAAAAAGATCTTCAGAGTTCCTAGTTAAAACCATTAGGCTAGGAATGTTATTTAAATTTCTGTCTTTCGGGGGGCCTGGGTGGCTCAGTAGGTTAAAGCCGCTGCTTTCGGCTCAGGTCATGATCCCAGGGTCCTGGGATAGAGGCCCACATCGGGCTCTCTACTCAGCAGGGAGCCTGCTTCCTCCTCTCTCTCTGCCTGCCTCTCTGCCTACTTGTAATCTCTCTCTCTGTGTCAAATGAATAAATAAAATCTTTAAAAAAAAAAAAATTTCTGTCTTTCTTTTACTAGGCTCCATGCCCACTGTGGAGCCCAACGCAGGGCTCAGATTGATCTCAAAGGCCTGAGCTCAAGACCTGAGCTGAGATAGAGTCAGATTCCTAAGCGACTGAGCCACCCAGGCGCCCCTTATTATTTAAATTTCTAAGAAAAGCACCATATTGATTTTGTGGGTTTGCCGTAATTCATTATCTAAAATATATATTTACCTGGTTGTTGCGGTTTTCCTGCAGTGGAGAGGTAGCATCATCGGGAAACGAGCTTACGTTTCTCCTTTTCAGCATCTGGTCATCCTTCTTAGCTTTCCTCAGCTCCACATTAACTTCTATTCGACGCCGCCTCATTTCCTTGGAAAAAGATAAACCACTTCACCTACTATATCAGTTTTTGTTGCTAAATGAGGACATTTATTTCAAATTTCCTCAAAGTTCTGATCCCTTCCCAAATAGCTTTCCACTTAAAAAAAAACCATAGGAAAGCAACAGAAGGTACTCACTGTACTGTCTTTCCCCTTGTTCTTGAATCTGTTAAGGCGGGCAGCTGGTGAATTAGCATTCTCGTTGGTGGACATGGTTATGAGACAAAGGGAGAAGGCTGTAGGATGGAGAGAAAAAAATTTTCCTTTTCTCATTCTGTTTTGTCGATGAGAAGAGCATTAATAGAATTATCAAGCATATACTGGATCCATACTTGTCTATTAGAGGAGCAACTTCCTTTTTCAGCACTATGAAATAGTGAACTGGCCAAACAGCATTAGTCCCCCTCCCTTCTGAAGGACTGAGACTTCCTGGAGCAGTGCTGTCCATCAGAAATAGGAAGCACGCTGTATAAATTTAAATTTCCTAGCAACCTCATTTTTCAAAAAAGCAAAAAGAAACGAGTGAAATTAGTTTTAATCTAACTTATTTAACCCAATACATCCGATAATGTTCTCATTTCCACGTTATAGTATTTCGAGTTATTGAGATATCTTACACTTTTTTCATACTAATTCTCCGAAATCTTGTGTGTACTTTAGACATAGAGCATATCGCAATCTGGACTAGCCACATCGGTTGGGTGACTACCATACTGGACAGTGTAATTGGACTATTTCATTTCGTAGTTAATTGAAGGAAAAGTAGGGGAACTGAGCTCACAGTTAAAACCTAGGTCATACGGGCATTAAACCCATATCCTGGAGGCTCTCTCTATTGTCTTTAAAAGGCCACAATAGGTACATCCTCCACACTTGGAAATTAAAGAACTATCTGGCTCATCATCACATTACGGAGCCTTCCCTAACATTTCGAGTCACCACTGAAAACTCGAGACACAGTTGTGCATCCTCAGCATCTCGCAAACATTTTCATTTCCAGGAATCTCGAGTGAATGCATGTAATCAGGCTGAAATCGACGGTGCTTCCTTCAGACTGAGATCTTTAAGAGCGATCGCCAAAAGGGCACAAAAGTACAAATCCTCCTTAGAATTCGTGATCTCTCATTCCGTGATGTTCTCTCCCGACGCTGTGTCACAGCCAGCCCCGGGCCTACGTGTTAAGAGACAGTTCTTCCAACTGCCACCCCCATCTCCAGGCCCTTCCCCTGCCCCCCACCCGGGAAGATGCGGCGGGGAACCGGCGAAGGAGGGGCCAGAGGCGCTGGGCCGCCTCCCGGGGGAGTCGGGCCCTCGGGCCTCACGGTGTTTCCCGGCCGCGACGCGCCAGAGGTCTCGCCGCGGTTCGCAGCGCCTCGGCGCCCTCAAACCCAAGCTCTCGCACCGCGAAACAGCCGCCCCGGCAACGAACGACGCCCCCCGGGCCTCGCCAAAGAGGGAGGCCGGAGCCAGGTCGGGCGTGTGCTCCCGGCCTCCCCTCCCGCCACCCGCAAGCGGAGGGCGGCCTGCACGTCTGCCGTTATCCCTCGGGCCGGGCTCCGGCCTAAGTTCGTACCTACACGGCCGGCTCAGGCTTCCAGGGGAGGCGGTCCGGGGCGCGCAGGCTGCGGGACAGCTGCCCTCAAAACGTCCACCACGGATCACCCCGAAGACGGTGTGGCTCGTGCAGCCGGCCGGCGCGATTTAAATTTCCCGGTGTCCCCGCATTCCGATTGGCTAGTTCGAGCCGACGCTGCGTGCCCATTGGCGGATTTAAAAAACACGTTCAGTTGGGCGGGGGTCATAGGGCCGAGAAGAAGAGATGAGAGCATCGCGAGATATGGGAGCGGCCGGGCAATCCCAGAGCGCTTTGCAGTTGGGTGAAAAAAGACTCCAGATCCCGGCATGCAGCGGGCCAGCTCTGAGCCCCACCTTGGCCCGAACCTAGGGCCTCTGCGGGTTTATGCAAGGGCCATCGCTTTACCTGGGCGGCTGCTTCAACCAAAGCACCAGAGCTGATTTCCAAAATAATTCTCTTTAAAAATCTTGATATAGAGGAGGTGGGTTTAAAAAAAAAAATCTTGGTATGGAAACATATTGCTATGAGTGTTTTCCTTGATAGGACACAGCAGGAACTTGGTCGGAGTTTCTGGCCATTATGGAAGGAAGGGATAAGACAGGTTTGTGTTACATTTTGCAGTTCTTATATTTTTTTAGCTGTGTCATAAAAGACTCCATAGAAGCTACAAATCTGCTAATAAAAGGTTTCTTATGCCTATTTCTCCACTCTTATTTTTAAATACTTTCAAATACAGAAGAATTGCAAATTTACCCAGATTTGCCAAATGTTAACATTTTGCCACATTTGCTATTTCTCTTATGCATACACACACAAAACCGTGTGTGTGCGTGTGTGTAAAAGTAATATGTAAAAGCCATATATATGTATATATACATACATATATATATATATATATATATGCGCACATACACACACACATTTGAGCCAACAGTAAATTTCAGAAATTCTGTCCCTTAACCACTGTATACTTCAGTGTGTATCTTTTGATGACATTCTCTTATATGACCAAACACAATCATCAAATTCAGGACAAATGAACTATTTTTGTTTTGTTTAAGGATTTCTTTTAAGGTATTATTTATTTACTTGAGAAAGAAAGAGCACGTGCATGTGCGCACAGAGGGAGAGGGAAAAGCAGACCCCAGCTGAGCAGGGAGCCTGTTGCAGGACTTGATCCCAGGACCCTGGGATCATGACCTGAGCTGAAGGCAGACACTTAACCGACTGAGCCACCCAGGTGCCCCATTAAGGATTTTTTTTTTAAGTTTTTTGTTTTCTTTTCTTTTCTTTTTTTTTTTTTTTAGTAATCCGTACACCCATTATGAGGCTCAAACTCATGACCCTGAGATCAAGAGTTGCATGCTCTACTCACCGAGCCGGCCAGGCACCCCAGAACAACTGAATTTTGATGCTATTATTTATTATATAGTCTGTATTCAAGTTTTGCCAATTGCTCTGATATGTTCTACACTGTATTTTACACTTTTCTGAAAATGTTTGCATTTTCTTGCATCACAAATGGTTATCAGAGCATTAGACTTAAAGATCTGTTTTCTTTCTGCAATATTTCTGTACTCTAAAAAAGGTATTTTTAGAAACGTTGTATTGGTTTATTTATTACTATAAGTAAATTCAAACATCGAACTTTGTCCATTATTGTAGGCATTTTTGCCAGCCTCACTCACTGTGTAGCAGCCGGGGGCTCACTGGGAATTGATTCTACTCCCATCTACTCAGTCAGTATGATCCCCTCCCCCTAAGTGGAAAAATGTGGAAAGAATTCACCCCTAAACCAGTCCTTGCTAGGGATTCTCTTGGCTACTGTGAATGGTTCAGGGAGGCATATGACCTAAATTCATTCAGTTGGGAAGCCTATGCCTTTTGTTTAATGACTGGAGATAGGAAAGCAGGCTCTGTTCTTCTGGACAGGGGGATGTGAGTCCTAGAAATTTGAATAGGACAGTTGTAGAGAAGCCATGAAAGCTCTGATCAACAGCCTGCCCTACCTCGGGAGGTTGTAATTATACGACTTTGCAGTTATGTCACCCAATACACTTTGTTTTTTAAGCTAGTTGAGTTTTCTTCTGCTTGGAAATATGGAGTACTATGTGGCCAGAAGTGTTCTAAGTGTTTTACATATATTAATACAGCTCATCTTCACAACTCTGTTTTGTAGTATTATTAGTATCTATACCATTTCACAGAAGAGAAGACTGAATTAGGATTGGTTAAGTCGCTTGTCCACGTTCACACAGCCGGTAAATGGCAGACAGCAGTCAGACCCAGGCTGCCATGCTCCCAGCCACTATTCTGTACCCTCACCTGAAAACAACCTGAAACAGAAATAAGATGTCCAAAGTGAAAGCTGCCTTTGAAAGGCACAGTGTTGTCCTGGGGGTACCATACACCCTCTACTCTTAGCTATTAGAGTTTGGAGGAAGATTCAGGAGAGGGCCTAGGCCAATCAGTACATTCCATCCGCACACCTGGGGATTGATTTGGTGATGAAAATGTAATGCGATACAATAAAATGTTTACTGAGGTCGTTGGGTTAAGATATCCTCTGTCTTCCAAAGGACTGTGTGTGCTGGTGGCGTGAGCCTAAAACTCTGCTGCCTTTGGAGAAGCAAATCCAAGGGTGTCTAAGGCTAAATAATCACAGTTGTCTCTCAATCGTTCTTTCAAGTAAAAACCATTTTCCACTGAAAAAGCAGTTAGTATAGCTTGAAACTCACGCAATTTCTTTCCCTCAAAAGACTGCCATTGGGGGGTGCCTGACTGGATCAGCTCTGGAGCTTGCAAATCTTGATCTCAGGGTCCTGAATTCCAGTCCCACCATGGGGTAGAGGTAACCTGAAAATGAAATTTTTTTTAAAAAGTGGAAAAGAAAAAAAAGAAAACCATTGTATTTTGGTATGTGATAGAAATGATTTATGTATACTTCCCACATTGTCACACAAAATATTAACATCCTCAAGCGTGGAGACTTAATACAATTGACAATTCTTACAGAGTCATCAAGGACATTCTTAAGCAAAGCTGGCTACCTCCACCCCCTTCGCCAGAACATGAAGGATGACTATTACTAGTTTGGTTCCATTGCCTTGATTCACTGAGGTGTCAGTTTTACCCACTGTCATTTCTTTACCACTAATGCTAAATGATTAGTGAAATGTTATTTACTAATAACGTCCTAATTTTTATTAAAAAGCATTTCCTTAATGACTCAGGGTTTACAAGTACTAAAACAGTGACATACGACACACAGACACCCAAGATTTGAAAGATACACACCCAAACGTTACCAGTGGTAAGCTCCACGTGGTAGAATTCTGGTCAATTTCGATTTTCATCGTTTGGCTTACCCCTGCGTTATACGATTCTACAATCAACAGGCGTTCTGTGTCTAACGAGAAAACGAAATCGTGCATTTTTAAAAACCACGAATGCAGCATTTTATTTATTTTTTTAAAGATTTTATTTATTTATTTGACAGAGAGAGAGAGAGATCACAAGTAGGCAGAGAGGCAGGCAGAGAGAGGGCGAAGTAGGCTCCTTGCCGAGCAGGGAGCCTGATATGGGCCTCGATCCGAGCAGGGAGCCTGATATGGGCCTCGATCCGAGGACCCTGAGATCATGACCTGAGCCGAAGGCAGAGGCTTTAACCAATGAGCCACCCAGGTGCCCCAAATGCAGCATTTTCACAGGCAACAAGCCTAGACATACTGTGCATGGAACCCAAAAGTCTCTGAATCTTTATCCAAGACCCTGGGTAGGATAAAAACAAACAAAATCCCTATAGTTTTGTATTGACGGACCTTGTTATATCTATTTCCGCTTTAAACACGAGGTAAAGAGTCAGGGGAGAAACATGGACGTTAAACGAGTGAGGGAAATGGGCAGATTTGAATGGGGAAGGGGGGAAGCCTGTACCCCTGGAACCCAACAGTCCCCAGCACATAGCAGTTTATGACAACGCCGCGTGCTGAACAACTGCGGGGCAGAAAGGGACAGAGGGGCAGGAGGGGACGGGACGGTTGCGCGGTGTGTCGGTGTGGAAGGAGCTCAGGCTCCGCGAGAGAGGCCACGAGGCGGTCGCAGGAAACTGTAAAATGCAGACGCCCGGGCTCAGGTAAACAGAATCAGAACCGAGGGAGGACAGACATTGGAATTTCCTCTAAGCTCCCCAGGTGCGCGTCACGCGCAGCCAGGGCGGAGAACCTCCCGAGGAGCACCCCGTAGGCCCAAAGCGGCCCCCGAGCTCCCGCGTGCGGGCCACGCGCAGGCGCACGGGGGCGCGGGCGGCGGGCCGGGCGGAGGGCGCCAGGCAGGCGCAGGCGCGCGCTGCCGCCGCTGGGGGCGGCTCCCAAATCACTCGGCGCCGGACGCGAGGCCGCGGAGCGCGGGGCGGGGCGCGATGATGGCATCGCGTAAGGAGACGGTGTGAGAACCCGGATCCTGTGGTGACCCAGTGGCCTAATGGATAAGGCATCAGCCTCCGGAGCTGGGGATTGTGGGTTCGAGTCCCATCTGGGTCGCACGAAGCATAGTTTTGGCGGAGAGAAAGGCGGTAATGGGCATTGACAGCAGTGAAGTAGATTTTGAATTGTGGTCATTTCGCGTCTCTAGCAGCGCTCTCGAGAACGGCTGTATTTACAAAGTGGGAAATGCACGTACGCTTTTTGAAAATACTGCGATCGAGACCTTGCAAGTGAAGGTGGAGATGTGGCACGAAACAGGAGCACTTAACTCTTGCTGAACTTAAACTTTTTTTTTTAAGTAAAAAAATCCTTCGGAAGCACGAACCGCCGGCAGAACAGATGATATCGCCCCATTTTGTCTACCTTTTCAAGCTTAGCTTCACGGTGGGCAGCCACACCTGCAAAATGTTCTCCCCATCCTTGTCCTTAGGGCTGGCTCCGAACATTTATTTTCAGTACTAAGGAGAGTTTATAGAGAAGCAACCATGCTGTTGCAACGGACATATATAATAAACATATGTTTTGGTTTCTATCCTAAAGCATTGTGAACAACAAACTGTAGTTAGAATATATGGTTTGGGGGTAGGTGTAGGTGTGCGTGTGTTTGGCTTGCAAATTAAAGTAATAAAAGAAATACAGACTTTAAACTTTTCAGACCAGTTCAGTTGACCATCTTGAAACGTTTAAACTCTTCTTGCAAAACTTGTGCAAGAGGATCATCACTGAGTTAATTCCTACTCTTGAAAAACAACTAAATACAAAATGCAATATGTTATCCTGGATTTGAACCTGAAAGAGGAAAAGGACATTAGTAGGAAAAACAGTCTGGAGCTTAGTTTCCAGTAATATGCCCACGTTGATTTCTTCCTTATGTCAAATATACATGGCGGTGTAAGAGGAAACTGGCTGAAGGGTATATGGGAGCTTTCTGTTCTGTCTTTGCAACTTCTCTGTAAATCTGACATTATTCCAAAATTAAAATTTTATTTTTTAATGTAAAAAAAGGTATTTATTTATTTGAGAGAGAGAGACCGCACAAGTGAGCACAAGCGGGAGGGGCAGAGGGAGAGGGAGAGAGAATCTCAGCCAGACTCCACGCTGAGCATGGAGCCTCTTTCGAGGGCTCAGTTTCATGACTCTGAGATCAGACCTGAGCTGAAACCAGAAGCTGGGTGCTTAACCCACTGTGCCACCCAGATGCCCCCAAAATTCAAATTTTATTAAAAACTAAACAACTGGGTGCCTGAGTGGCTCAGTGGGTTAAAGCCTCTGCTTTCGGCTCAGGTCATGATCTCAGGGTCCTAGGATCGAGGCCCGCATCGGGCTCTCTGCTCAGCAGGGAGCCTGCTTCCCCCTCTCTCTCTCTCTGCCTGCCTCTCTGCCTCCTTGTGATCTCTCTCCCTCTGTAAAATAAATAAATAAAATCTTTTAAAAAAACAAACAAACAAACAAACAACTAAACAACCAATGGAGAAAGGTAACCGATATCCTTACCCCCTTTTTAAGGTTAGGAATGTAGTGCTGGATTTTAATTTTTAATTTTTTTTTAAGGTTTGATTTATTCATCTGAGAGAAAGACACACACAGAGAGGGCAAGCAGAGGGAGGGACAGAAGGTGAGGGAGAGGGGAAGCAGACTCCCCCACAGGGCCCGATCGCAAGACCCTGAGATCACAACCTGAGTCGAAGTCAGACCCGTAACATACAGAGCCACCCCAGAGCCCCTGTGACACTGAATTCTTACACCAGAACACACTGATAAAAAAAGAAGATGAGGGGATAGATAACTCAGCATCTGGGGACACTGAACGGTGACAATGCCCCCCGTGGTTCCCAAAGGCAAGATCACTCTCCCAACAGAATACCCACGCCCGAGGCCTGGGCAGGACAAACTTCTCACTGGTCCTCTGCCCTTTGGGCTTTTGACTGGCCTGCTTAGGCCTACTGTGTGCTCCCCTGGCTCTCCCACCCCATTCCTCTCCTCCAACCTCCTTCTCAGCCTCGCTCCTTCTCTAAGGTAGATGTTTTGGGGCTCACTCACCATGGTTCATTCAGCTAAAATCAGGAAACATTTATTGAGTGCCTACTGAAACCCCCCCAGATTCAGGTCACAAAGGCAAATTCCACATTTTCCTCTTGTCTCATCTCTGTCAGCTCCCCCATTTCTTCCCTTTCCTGTGTCCGATGCAGAGTTGTCTGTCCTCCAGTTACAGCCCAACGCCTTTTTCTGACTTGGCTCTGAACCCATCCCCTCTCTCCTCAGGAACCTGGTCTGGCACTTAGTAGACATTCAAAAGGTATAAGCCCATTAATTTCCCTCTCACCTGTGCCTTTAGCTTGCCCCATTACTGGCTCTTTCCACTGAGCCCAGAAACACTCTGCAGTTCCTCCATTCCTTAAAAGCTCACCCTTGGTCCCGGGCACCTCATGTGAGTCCTGGGCGCCCTCCCTCCCTATAGCCAGGGGGGCCTTCAAGGGTGGTCTCCACACATCCAGGGTCTCTGTTTACCCCACCTGCCATACTCTCCTCATTCTCCTACTGATGGGCAAACTTCTTCTCAAAGACAACCTCTTAACTGGCTTTTTTTTTAAGATTTATTTTTATTTATTTATTTGAGAGAGAGAGAGAGAGAGAGAGAGAGAGAGAGAGAGAGAGAGAGAGAGAGAACATGCACACGGGGGGCGGGCAGAGTGAGAGAGAGAGTCTCAAGCAGACTCCCTGCTGAGCAGTGAGCCTGACACGGGGCTCTCTCTCACGACCCCAAGATCATGACTTGAGCCACAATCGAGAGCTGGATGCTCAACCAACTGAGCTACCCAGGCGCCCCTTAACTGGCAAATTTAAGAAACACCTTTCCAGTCCTTATCTTGCTTAACTTCACCCCAAAGATTGAAGTTCCTGACTAGTCCTTCCTCTTTTTTTTTTTAATGAATATATATTTTTTTCTTTTCACGTAAGCTATTTGCCCAACATGAGGCTTGAACTCACGACCTTGGCATGCTCTAAGGACTGAGCCAGCCAGGTGCCCCAATCCAATCAGTCCTTCCTTCTTGAAACGTGCTCTTTGCTCAGGCTTCCAGAAAATCCCATTTCCTCAGTTCTCCAAACTTCTTTTCAATCTCCTTTGCTAGTTCCCTCTAGGTGCCAACAACGGAAACAAACCAGCTCAGCCTAGGCAAAGCAAATGATAATTCATTGGAAAGACACGGGGGAAGGGTGGTCCTCACTAAATACCAGGACAAAGCTGGACAACCAGGCTCAGGGACAGGCAAGGGTCAAAGACACACCAATGGCCCCCCAAAAGTGAGGAGCTGAGAGCACAGCAGCTCTGAGAGCCAGAAACGCCTGGTCAGGAGGCCACCACTGCTGTCATCACTGGCACTTGTCACACAATTAGAGCCTCTGACAGTTCTCTTCGTCCACCTGCTCCAGGATCAAGGTTCCGGCCAAATGTCTACAACTGCCCAGCTTGGATCAAGGACCTTTCCCCTGTTGATCCATGGGGCCACAGAGGAATTACACTCCCATCAATTTTCCCTTAAGGCAAAAGGTAATTCCTTAAAGGGAAAAAGAGGCATGGGTGCCACACAGCCATTGAAACACCAGCACCTCTCCTCACTACGAATCTGGTACATTTTGTTCCTAGTGACCCATAATTAATATGATCCATATTAATCTACCACTACTGTTGATTTTAGGTGACGAGACCAGGATTTTTTTTTCCTCATTGAACTTTGATTAAATGGGTCTCAAAATTCTGTGACAGATTTTTGGTCACGTCGTTTCCATTAAAAATTACTGGTTTTCACAGTACCTGGGTGGCTCCATGGGTTAAGGGACTGGCTCTCGATTTTAGCTCAGGTGATGATCTCAGGGTTGTGAGATTGAGCCCTGCATCAGTAAAAATAAAAATAAAAATAAATTGCTGATTGTATTTTATTTTAAAGATATATTTATTTATTAGAGAGAGAGGAGGGGGAGAGGAGCATAGGGAGAGAAAGAAGCTTCAGTTATACTTACTTCTGTTGGAGCGCTGACTCGAGCAAAGGGAACCACCATGCCAGTTTGAAAACCCCAATATCCAACCGGCCCACAGGGGCGGTACCTATACCACCAGTTTTGTAGGTGTCCCAAGGGGGCAGACGCAAGGGGTTGTCAGTTGCACGAGCTGGTGACAGGATGCAATCCAGAGCTTCTAGCAGCGTGGTTCCACTGCCATTGCCTTTTTACGGGTGACTTTCCATCCCTCAAACCAAATCGTGTTAGCACTTGGCTCCAGCGTGCTGTCACCATTCCAACCGGAAATTGGCACAAATGCCACTGTGTTCGGGTGGTGACCAATTTTCTTAATGTAGGTATAGCTTTTCTTAACGTCTTCCTCATATCTCTTCTGGCTGTTGGGAGGCTCCAGTAGAATCCACTTTGTTAACAACGACGACTAGTTGTTTTGCACTCCCTGTGGAATCCAGGAGAGCTTGTGCGTGGGTCTGCCTGTTCTTGGAAGAAGCTGGTGCCAATTCACCAGCCCCAGCACCAGCAATCAGGGTGGCAGAGTCAGCCCTTGAGATAGGTCTGTGATCGCATTTTTGATAAAGTCTCTGTGTCCTGGGACATTAGTGATGCTAACATAACACTTGCTGTTCTCGAATATTCCACAGATACATCAATGGCGATACCACACTCACATCAGCTTCCAGTTTATCCACGACCCAGGCACAATTGAAGGACTCCTTTCCCATCTCAGGGGCCTCCCTCTCAAATTTTTCATTTTGTGAATCCCACCACGTTTATAGATCTGCTGGCCAGTATCGGTACACTGGCCCAGGTCTCTGCATCCAGCGATGGGGATGTTGATGTCTTTTCCTTTCCCATTTTGGCCCAGATTTAGTGGTGGGTTTCAGGACACCTGTTTCCTGGCAGCAAACCTGCTGAAAACAAGACAAAACAAAACAAAACAAAAACCTAGATTGTGAATTTTTAAGAATCACAGACTCTCATTACATTTCAGTATATAAAGTGTGTCCTTGACATTATACAAAAATAATCTGGCCCCAAATGTCAATATTGCCCAAATCTAAGAACCCCCTTAGAGGCTTGACAAACAGAGATGGTCTGAATATATTATTGATGGGCCTGAAGAAAAACATTGCAAGGCCCCATCCATTGCCCCTGTTTCTATCATTTTTCCTTTGTCCCCAAGCAGTCTCAGGGACAAACTGAGGAGAATGTCAAAGGGTGCTTCCAAATAGACACCTGGGGATAGGGGATGCCGGGGGTGGCTCAATTGGTTAAGTGTCCGACTCTTGATCTCAACTCAGGTCTTAATCTCAAGGTCATGAGTTTGAGCCCCATATCCCACACTAGGCACGGAGCCTACTTAAAAATAAAAAATAAAAAAACAAGAAGATCAACAATTTAAAAAAAATCCCAAATAGACATCTTGGGGTACTCGAGGTCAAATCAAGTGTCTGAGTCAAGTGCGTGACTCTGGAGCCCTAGCCCCGCCATGGGAGGCAGGCTGGCATATGAGGAGACAATGGCATAACCCCAAAATGCCAGAATTCATTGTATAGTGTATAAGCTAGGGTGTTTGTCCCCACTGGCATTGTATCACTAGGGACCCAGTTATTTGGAGAAAACCATTTTCCCTATAGGAAACATACATTATACCTATCATCAAAGATATCATCCTTAATAAATAGAAGAATATGGCAAAATTCAGATATTTGAAGTTTTTGCACAAAATTATCCCTTTTCTTTTTTTTCCTTAAAAAAGGCTTTATTGTTTTATCTTTCACCATCTGACATACAACAGAAATAGATTTTGTGTATGCTGTGAGGTAAGAGTCAACATTCTTTTTTCTATGAATAGCCAAATCACCCAGGACCATTTATTGAAAATCCTTCTCCCCATCACTTTCCCTACTGCATTATACTGAAATCTTTACCCTAAATAGTGGTTTGGGTACAAATATAGACAAATGAATGGAACAAAGTATAGAATACAGAAGGGCCACAGGTATAGTCTCCCTTTCCTTTTTTTTTTTTTTTTTTTTTTTTTTTTTTAATTTTTTTTTTTTATTTCACAGCGGGAGAGAGATCACAAGGAGGCAGAGAGGCAGGCAGAGAGAGAGAGGGGGAAGCAGGCTCCCTGCCAAGCAGAGAGCCCGATGCGGGCCTCGATCCCAGGACCCTGAGATCATGACCTGGGCCGAAAGCAGAGGCTTTAACCCACTGAGCCACCCAGGCGCCCTCCCTTTCCTTTTAATTGAGCTAAATATCAGGCGTTTACCAAGATCTTGGATTTTTTTTATTTTTTATTTATTTTTATTTTTTTTTAAAGATTTTATTTATTTATTTCACAGAGGGAGAGAGATCACAAGGAGGCAGAGGAACAGGCAGAGAGAGAGGGGGAAGCAGGCTCCCTGCCGAGCAGGGAGCCCGATGTGGGCCTCGATCCCAGGACCCTGAGATCATGACCTGAGCCGAAAGCAGAGGCTTTAACCCACTGAGCCACCCAGGCACCCTTGGATTTTTTTTTTTAAAGTAATTTCTACACCCAGTGTGGGGCTTGAAACCACAACCCCAAGTTCAGGAGTCACATGCTGCACCAACTGAGCCAGCCAGTCACCCCGATTTATTTTTAATTGTAGGCTGTTCTACTTTGAGGTTTAAAAAGTAATAATTATCAACATGTAGCATACAGGAAAGTCAGGTGTCAGAAGCATGCAGTTGAATTACATTCACAAACTGAACACACTTGTATAACCAGCACCCACATCAAGAAATAGGATCTTATTCGCTGCACAAGCTCCCCTTGACCCCTTCCAATCACTACTTCCTCCAAGGTGACCAGTACTCTTATTTCTAACAGCGTTGGTTAGTTTTGCCTCTCTTTATACTGGATCACTTTGGAATTTTAATTTTTAAAGGTTTGACTAAGTACAAACGTTTATTGGTATTGCATCAATCCAAATTTTCAAAATTCATTTAGGAATGTCAGAATACATGCCAGAATTAACATTAAAATGCAATCCAGTAATATTAACATTCAGAATTATCACACTTTGAAACTTACCAGATTCTAGTATTAAAACTACAGTCAAGTTGACATTTTTCTCTACTCCTCTTGGAAGTCCCACAGAAGCAACAAGAGGAGTGAGAAGCAGAACCACAAACAACATCATCAATGACACTAGGAGGAGACATCTGAAACTTCAAATAAAAGGAGAAAGGGCTACCGAAAGCAGGGCGGAACTAACGGGCCGATTAGATTGACGCAGATGTTAGGAAGGGCCAGCAGAGGGCGCTTCACCAAGGGGAGGGTCGCAACTCAAGGGACAAAACAATAATCCCTTGTTTGCAATGACAAGACTGGGGTGTGTGGACAGCGCCTTGTCCTCACAGGGACAGATCCGTGTTCTGGATATGGATTTGTCTTCCTCGCCTGGAGGGCTTGTACTAACACCACCGTTTCCAGATTTAGACACGGCCAGGATTTCCCGGTCCAGGAACCAAGGAGAGATAGCAGTGGTCCTTCCCACTATGACCCCTAAAAACTCACTGGAAGAACTTTTTGTTTTCCTTGCCAGTGATCTGGGACTCAGGGTGTCCAGAGGTCCCAGTGCCCAAGGGAGAAATGTTTAGACTGGGAAACACCATCATAGATCCATTCATTTGGAAGCTGAGACTGCCTCTTGGCCATTTGGGATTCCTCATGCTGCTGAAGACAAAGGAGCCACTGTTGCTGGCTGAATGTTTATGTCACTCCAAAATCTATATATTGAATCCCTAACCCACAATGTTATGATATTAGGAGGGGGGCCTTTGAGAAGTAATTAGATTTAGATGAGGTCATAAAGGTGGAGTCTCTCTCTCTTCCTCTCTCTCTTTCTCAGATACAGCTCGAGGTTTCTGCAAGCCAGGAAGAGAGGTCTCATCAGAACCCCAAACATGTTGGCACCCTGATCTCAGACTTTCAGCCCCAGAACTGCAGAACTATGAGAAATAAATGTCTGTTGTTTAAGCCACCCTGTCTCTGGTAGTCTGTTGGAGCAGCCCAGCTACGACTGTCACTGAATTAGCCTGTGCGATTGAGACGATCACCAAGTGGAAAATGGCCCTGCTAGACAACATCTGGAGCCCAGGGACTTACCACATCTCAGGGTACCCTTGTCCCAAAAGCCTGGTTAATAGGAAAGTACAGCCACCTGATAAAGACAGGACTGCCAAGAACTCAGGTCCTACAGGAAGAAAGTTTTGGATCTCCCTACCAGGCATAGGGCTGTGCCCAACTGTGGGTAAGGGGAACACAGAATAAGTAATGGGAGAAGGCAGTTATTATGGCCATCTGTAGAGGAGGCCTCTAGCACTATGTTTTATGCTAATTTGCTCTTTTTCCTTCTCTTTTCTTTCTACCTTATATAAAGAGCACTAGGAGTGGCTAAAAGCTCTGATATCACTTGCTGAATAACCTTGGGCAACTGTAGGCCTTTCCGTGGCTTAGTTACTCATCTGTAAAACTAGGGTAATAAAATCATCATCTCCTAGGTTGATGTAAAGATGTAATAGTTGGAACAGTGCTCAGTAGGTACCAGCTATTATTATAATCATCATTATTATTAACAATAGATGTTCTTTTTTATTTCTTCTTTTTTAAGATTTTATTTATTTATTTGACACAGAGAGAGAGAGATCACAAGTAGGCAGAGAGGCAGGCAGAGAGACAGGGAGAGGAGGAAGCAGGCTCCCTGCTGAGCAGAGAGCCCAATGCGGGCCTCGATCCCAGGACGCTGAGATTATGACCTGAGCTGAAAGCAGAGGCTTTAACCCACTGAGTCACCCAGGCGCCCTTTTTTATTTCATTGTAACATTAGACAGGGAAGTCCCCAAATTAAGAAAGGAAATTTTTCCCAATTTTATAATCATTAATTTAAAAGATTATTTATTGAACTACAAGTACCTGTTTATATTGGATGTTCCAAAATTTGGAATCAGAATTTTTTTTAAAACCTTCAAAATTAATTCATAAGACTTTTTTTTTTACAATAGTAGTTGCTATAGTCATAGTAAGAGAAAACATACAAGAAATGGTAGAAACCCCAAGTTCAGCATAATAATTACCTCCAGGAAGGAAACAAAATTGGATTAGGGAGGACCTAAGGGGCTTCGGCTATGTGGTAGTTGTCTATTGCTGCAAAACAAATTACCCCTGGATTTGGCAGCTTAAAATAATAAACGTTGTTATTCACACTTTCTGTGGCCCAGGAATCTGGGAGTGCTTTAGCTGGGTGATTCTGCTCAGGTCTCTCAAAGGTTTCCTTCAGTCAGTCTGAGGGTTGGGGCTGCAGTCCCATCTGAAGACTCAAGTGAGAAGGGTCTGCTTTCAAGCCCTCTTTTGGCTGTTGACTGAAGCCCTCGGTTCCTTGTCATGTGAGTCTCTCATAGGCTGCCTAAGTGTCCTCCCAACTTAGCAGCTCACTAGCCCCAGAGTAAATGATCTAACAGAAAGAGAGAATGCATATCCGAGATAAGAGTTTGGACTCTTTGTAACCTAGTCTTCCATATGCTATTGATGACTCAGACCAGTCCTGCTACCATGTGAGAGGGGACCACGCAGAGTGTGAATATCAGGAAGTGGGGGCCACTGGGGCCAGCCATCTTGGAGACTGACTGCTACCAACCCTATGTATAATTTTTTAAAATTAAATGTTTACTCTGAAATTACGGTACCTCAATTATATTGACTAACTAGTAGTTTATATATATATATATATTTTTATTTATCTATTTGACAGAGAGAGAAAGAGCACAAGCAGGGGGAGCGGCAGGCTGAGGGAGAGGGAGAAGCAGAATTCCGCCTGAGCAGGGAGCCCAATGCAGGGTTCAGGGAGCCCAATGCAGGGCTCAGTCCAAGGACCCCGGGATCATGACATGAGCCAAAGGCAGGTGCTTAGCCGACAGAGCCACCCAGGTGCCCTAGTAGTTTCTTTTTTAATTGGACCCCGTTTTGGATGGTAAAATTTTTGGAATAATGGAAAAGGAGAGTAATTTTTTATTTTTTAATTTTTTAAAAGATTTTATTTATTTATTTGACAGAGAGAGATCACAAGTAGGCAGAGAGGCAGGTAGAGAGAGGGGGGAAGCAGGCTCCCCGCTGAGCAGAGAGCCTGATGCGGGGCTTGATCCCAGGACCCTGAGATCATGACCTGAGCTGAAGGCAGAGGCTTAACCCGCTGAGCCACCCAGGAGCCCTGAGAGTAATTTTTTAATACTAAAAAACTATGAAGCAAATATTGAAAAAAATGTTAAGATCTTACAAAACTGGGTCATGCTTATCCAAGAATTCACTCTATTACTCTCAATAACTTTCTAAATGCTTATAATATTTCATAATAAAAAATGTCTTCCTAGGACGCCTGGGTGGCTCAGTTGGTTAACCAGCTGCCTTCGGCTCAGGTCATGGTCCCAGGGTCCTGGGATCGAGGCCCGCATCGGGCTCTCTGCTCAGCGGGGAGCCTGCTTCCTCCTCTCTCTCTGCCTGCCTCTCTGCCTACTTGTGATCTCTCTCTCTGTGTCAAATGAATAAATAAAATCTTAAAAAAAAAAAAAAAGAAAAGAAAGTCTCCCAGAATGAAAAGGAAAAAGGGGCGCTTGGCTTGTTCAATCAGAGGAGTGTGCAACTCTTGACCTCAGACTTATGGGTTTGAGTACCACACTGAGTGTAGAGATTACTTTAGAAAAATAAATAAAACTAAAAAACTAAAAAAAAAATCCTCTTTAAAAAGAAAGGAAAAAGATAAAGAGATTAAAATGGTGATGGAGAAGATAAAATATATAGAAGACATAATCAGAAGATCACTATTTAGGGGCACCTGGCTGTCTCAGTGGCGGAACACGGGCCTCCTGATCCTGGAGCTGTGAGTTCCAGCCCCACACCAGGCGTAAAGCTTACAAAGATCAATATTAAGAAAATGACGAAAGAATAGGACAGATTCTTTGACAGATTCTTAAGGTGGAAATGGTGTAGGTATACAGATAAAAGCAGCTTAATGAACTTGAAGCAAAATCAAGTGTTTACCCACTTGAAAGTGAAATATTTGGGGCGCCTGGGTGACTCAGTCAGTTAAGCGTCTGCCTTGAGCTCAGGTCCTGATCCCAGGGTCCTGGGATCAAGCCCCGCATCAAGCTCTCTGCCCAACCTGGGGCTTGAACTCATGTCCCAATACTTATTTTTAAAAAGAACTTGAGTTTGAGCCCAAACACTGCCACTGAGTAGCAAGCAGTCTTGAGCAAATCTCTCAGCTTCTTGGGACACCAGGCTGGCTCAGTCAGTAGACCATGTGACTCTTGATCTTGGGGTCATGAGTTCAGGCCCCACTTGGGATGTAGAGCTTCCTTAAAAAAATGTATTAAAAAATAGTGTGGGGCACCTGGATGGCTCAGTTGATTAACTGTCTGCCTTCAGCTCAGGTCATGATCCCAGAGTCCTGGGGTCAAGCCCCATGTTGGGTTCCCTGCTCATTGGGAGGCTCCTTCTCCCTCTCTCTCTACCTGCTTGTGGTCATTTGCTCCCTTTCTCTCTATCAAATAAATAAATTAAATATTTTTAAATTTTAATTAATTAACTAATTAATTAATTAACTGTGGGGTGCTTGGGTGGCTTAGTTGGTTAAGCGTCTGCCTTTGGCTCAGGTCATGATCCCAGGGCCCTGGGGTCAAGCCCCTCGTAGGCCTCCCTGCTCAGCAGAGAGTCTGCTTCTCCCTCCCCCTGCTCTTTTGTGCATGCTCTCTTTCTCTCAAATAAATAAATAAAAATCTTTTTTAAAAAAATGAAACTTTTGAGGTATTCTCTACACATGAAGAAATATCAGTAAAACAAAGATGATGACTATGATTGATATTATTCAACAAGGTTTGGAAAGTCCTCATCAATGCAATAAAAAAAGTTAAAGGTTTGAGAAGAGGAGGCAAAATATTTTTTAGATTACACAGTTTCCTTTGGGAAAACCTGAAGGAATCAGTTGAAAATAGTTTGGGGGTTGTCTGGCTGGCTCAGTTGGAAGAGCATGTAGCTCTTGTTCTCAGGGTCATGGGTTCAAGCCCCATGTTGGGTGTAGAGATTACTTAAAATAAATGAATAAATGAAAACTAAAAAAAAAAGAGAAAAGAAAATAGTTTGGAATATTTGGACATATACCCAAGTTGGGATATACAAAATATATGGATATAAAAATTAGTAGCTTTTCTATACATCTACCAAAAGCAATTAGAAACTATAAAAGACAAAAAGATCTTTTCTACATTACATCAAAAATATAAAATATCCAGAAATAAATTTAACAAAAACATGTGTTTAGAGCTTAGATGAAGAAAATACTCTTCATCTAAAAGTTAATACTCTCTATGTTAAAGGTGACATCTCAAATTTAGGAAAGGATGGATTTATTTGCCAATTGAGTTAGACAACTTTCTAGTTATTTTAGAAAAAAATAAATTAGATTCTTACCTCATACTACATATCCAAATAAATTCCAGATGGAATCAAGATTTAACTACAAGCACTAGGAAAATAGAGGCTGAGATGTGTGTGTATATATATATATATATATATATATATATATATATACACACACACACACATATATATACATACATATATATATGAATATAATTTTGAGTTGGAGAACGTCTGAGCATGACACAAAGACACTGGGGACATTGTTAAACAAAAGACATGATGGATTTTACTGTACGAAATTTAAAGTTTTGATGGCCAATAAATCACTAACAGGATCAAAATCAACAAAATTTTGTGAGGAAATATCTGCAATATATATAATGGACAACGAATTAAAATTCTTAGGTTAGAAATAGGTCCCAAAGTCATAAAAGAAAATGAACATCCTAATAAATAGACAAAGACTAAGAACAGGTGCTTACCCAAAGAAGAAATCCAAATGGCCGGTAAATCCATGAGAAAATCTACAATATCACCAGCAATTAAAGACATGCAAATTACAACAAAGAGAAACTCTTTCTTTGTTTTTTTAAAGATTTTTATTTTTAAGTAATCTCTACGCCCAGTGTGGGGCTCAGAGTCACAACCCCAGAGATCAAGAGTCGAATGCTCCTCTGAATGAGCCAGCCAGGCATTCCAGAAACCCTTTAAAAAAAAAAAAAAACTTTTCAGAACAGCAAGGATGTCAAATAATGATGATTTGATATCCCAATGTGGAGAAACAGGCATTATTGCATACCTACACTGATTGCTGGTCAGTGTGAACTGGTACAACGTATTTGGGCGACAAATCAGCAACATGTAGCAAAAACATTGAAATTATATATTTGGCTCAATAATACAATGTCTAGGAATTCAGTCATTAAATATGACCATGGGAGCATCTGGCTGGCTCGGTCAGAAGAGCAGGGGATTCTTGATTTGGGATCATGAGTTCAAACCCCACATTGGGTATAAAGATTACTTAAATACAAAAAATCTTTAAAAAAATATTCTTAATACATACATGCATACATATATATGATGGAATCCCATACTGAATGAAACAGAAAGTTGTTGACATATCATTAACATTTTTAAAAAATTTATTTATTTATTTGAGTGAGAGCCAGAGCGCACAAGCATGGGGGAAGGGCAGAGGGAAAGGGAGAAGCAGGCTTCCCACTGAGCAGGGAGCTGGCCGCAGGACCCTGAAATCCTGACCTGAGCCAGCTTAACTGAATCATCCAGATGCCCCTCATTAACAGTTTAAAAACCATGTTAAAAGTATCTATATGCCATGGTCCCACTTTTATATAAAGAAACTATGTAACATATTTACATGTACATATATGTGTAGAAAAAAGTCAGGAAATTGATACACTGAAATATTCATGGTAGTTATTTCTAGATAATAGGATTGTTGTTGATTTTTTTCTTTCGCATCATTTATTCTGCAAAGAACATGTATTACTTATACACATTTTAAAGGATTTTATAAAGGGATGGAAGATAATCACAAAAAAGCAGCCAAGGGATTTGACTATATAAACTAGTAACACTTCTTACGCAAGATATTAAAAATTATTAGGTCAATTAATAGAACACTTCAACATCTCAGAAACTACCACTCCACCCCTGCCATACTCTTTCCAGTACCTACTCCCAAGAGTACCCTGACTGTTTGCACCTTGAATTAGTTTTGTCTATTTATGAACCTACAGAAATGAAATCACATAGTATATAGTGTTTTGTGTTGGACTTTTTTTTACTTGAGATCATGTTTATGAGATTGATCTATATTTTGCTTTTGTAATTGCGGCTCATTTATTTTCATTCATTTATGGCAATGAATGTGGTTCACCGTTTTGTCCCCAGGAGACATTTGCATTGTCGGGAGACAGTTTAGATTGTCATAACTAAGGATGAGGGCACTACTGGTACCCAGTGGGTAGGCCTGGGGAGACTGGTCAGCAGTCTGCAGTGCACAACACAGAATTATCTCGGCCTCAATGTTAATAGTGCTGAGGTGAAGAAACCCTGCTCTAGGGGCATCTGGCTGGCTCAGCTGGTAAAGCATGCAACTCTTAATCTCCAGGTTGTAAGTTCAAGCCTCACGGTGGGTGTAGAGATTATGTAAAAATAAAATCTTAAAAAACAAAAACAAAAGCCCTGCTCTATAGTATTCCAGTGTGTCCCAATATATCCAGTCCTCTAATGATGGGGACACGGAAAGGTTTACAAGAGCAACAATTGTAAACAGCCTGAAATGTTCACAACTTGGGGTTTGTTCAAAAGACAACATATTATGTAGTTAGGAGATTTCACATTTGCAAAGAGTTTTTAATAGTATTTTGAACAGTTTTAATTGAATAAGAGCTGGATCCAAAAATCGAATGCACAAAACATAAAATGGGGAAGGCTTCCTGTCATGGTGTCATGTGAACAACACAGGATCCAAAATAGTGTGACACTCTGCCCACCCCTGTGTAAGAACGATATCCAAGGAGGAGCTGGGGAAAGAAATAAATGAAGATGTTGTAAGGATGCTGGGGCGTGGTGCTAGTGAAGAGAGGCCTACATTCTGTAGTTCTTGTATCTACTCTTATTTTCCAAATGTTCTGTTACAATAATGTAGAGTGATAGGAAAATACAGCAAAGAGTTAAAAAAAAAAAACCCAAAAACCGCAGCTACTCACTTCTCCTGGACTCGCCGTGGTCTGTGGGAGAGTTTGTATGTAGGACTTTCCAGCCCTGAGCTGAGGCTTTCCAGCACTTTCTCCCACTGAGAAGCCTGCCCTTGGGCGCCATGATGCTTCCGGGGCCTGGGTGGACTCAGGATGGCTCACACCTCCCCAGCCTCACGGGCTGCTGTCCGCCTGCAGCACCGGCCCTCCTAGGTTGACCCAGTGAACCCCCGTCATTTTTCAAACCAGAGTTCACGTGGGGTCTCCTCTACTTGGCTTCCCCCTTCTCTGGAACAGGTGCAGCTTCTCACTAATTGCACTTAACGCTGTAATTGAATGTTCTTTTCCACGGTAGTCTGCGAGCCACGTGAGGGGAGGATTGATGGCCTAGCATCCCAGGATTGAGTCCGATCTCTGTGGGAGTAAACATAGGGGTTGTTTCTAAAAGTCTGAAGGATTTGGGGAGACCCTGCTCGCCATCGAAATGGTCCTGAAATCAAAGAACTGAAACGTGACCGCAATTTACCTCCTGGGAACCAAAGCAAATATCGAAGGATGAGTATGACTGAGATTTCTGGCTTCTAAAACCGTGCCTGAAACACGGTATTTTGATACCAACTGGTGGACTAGAGTTCAATTCTGGCCGTAACCACCCAGAGTTAGTGCAGACCCCACTGTTTAAAGGGCGTGCTCCACAGCAATACCGCTCCTGTTTCCTACCGCCTGGCTGCAGACCTGGGGGTGCTCACGATCCCCCTCAGGTGTGATAATTTTCTGTAACCAAGCACAGAACTCAGGAAAGCACTATACTTAATGATTGCAATTTTATGATACAGGAGACAAATCAAGACCAGCTACACAAAGAGACTCATAGGATGAGATCTGGAAAGGTCCCAAATGCATAGCTTCAGTGTTCTCTTTCCACGGATCAGGGAACATCACTCTCCTAGCACATCACCAACCAGGAAGCTCCACCGAGTTTTCACCGGGGTTTCCTTACATAGGCCGGATGGATTAAATCACTGGCCACCCAAATGAACCCAATCTACAACCTCTTTCCCCTCCTTGGAGGTCAGGTGGGCTCAAGTTCTGCCTCTCTAACTGCATGGTTGGTCCTCCTGGGGACCAGCTCCCTTCCTGAAGCTATCAAGGAGCCTCCAAGAGTCACCCTACTAACAAAAACTCAGGGGTGATCCAGAAAGCTCATGAATAACTATGACACTTCTATCACCTGGAAAATTCCAAGGGTTTTAGAAGCTCCATGCCAAGAACCTGGCACAAATTCTTTATTATACAACACATAGTAGACACTCAATAAATATTTGCTAAGCAGAAAGATACACTAAAAATACCAGAAATTGGCAGGGCAGAGAAAGGCAGTTAGGCTCTTAGATTCTTCCGCATGACAAGTGTGTATACCTATTATGCAGACAGACACATTAGGCTACAAAAAAACAATACCGTTAAACATTCCAATCCTATGACAAACTCCCTCTGTTCTGGTTTACATTGCCAAGCACCCTGATGATAATTTGACTTCCCATGTGGCTCGTGTATAGAAAGATGAGGCTAGCCAGGCTCACGTGGGTGTGCACGTCTGCCTGAGTCGATTTCTCGTCACAAATTAATAAAGTGGCATTCTGGCTTAAGGGGGTCAGTCTCTTTGAGCTCTTGGTGCCTTCCACTGTTAGTGCAGTTTCTGAGCCAGATGCTGCCCAAGACCCAACCCTGGACTCTGGCAAGTTCTTCCAGGCTGGTGCCCTCCACGCCCGGGAGCCTCTAAGAGCCCGTGGGAGCCATCTAGCCGGCTCTCTGCCTCTAGATTTCAGGGTGTGGGCTTCAGGGCATTCACAACATTCCTGCAACAGAAGAGTTTCGGGAACACCCCAAATTGGATCTGGGTGACTTGAATATAATCTCAAGCAAGCAGGTATGTCTGAGATGCGGTTGTAAATGAGAAAGCTTAAGCCTAATTAATTTTATTCCACTTGACTTAAAGAGCATGTGAAAGAAGGGGATCCGAGGACATCTGTAAGCTGGGCCTCAAGAACACAAGCCTCCAGAGGCTGGAGACACTGACTCTGGTGTGTACACAGGCTTTGCAGTGACTAGAGAGATTTACTCTTCAGGGGCGGAAATAGAGAACTCACTCCTCTAAAACCTGAATGAGGATTAGCCCGCCATGAGCTGCATTTCAATTTAGTGCTCAAGAAGCAAACTTCTGGTTAATAATTAGATTGCTGGATCATCTTTGCGATAGCCTCTCCACTGCAAATTAATAAGGGATGGTCTGGTTTATACATCTTCCTCTTATGAGTTTGTTTAATATGAGTCGGTCCCACAAATCTCATGCATTGACGTAAGCGAGTTTCAAGCTAAAGAAAGTTCAGGATCAGGCTACAGAGGATAGTGACCCCTTCCAACATATCATCAGCCTGTGACTAGTCAGCCAGCTCCTCCCTGGATGAATATATTTACCTCACTGTGTCCCTCAAATCACAGCACACCTAATTCAGGAAGCTCTTCTACAGTACTTTTTAAAAAGCTTATTTCTTTTTAGTAATCTCCACACCCCACATGGGGCTCAAATTGACCCCCAGAGATCAAGAGTTGCGTGCTCTTCCAACTGAGCCAGTCAGCCGCCCCTGCCCTACAGTGAATGACATTCCCTTTGGATCCCCACTCTGCCTCCCATTTTCCCAAAGAAGGATACTATCCTTCAAAGCAGCCTGCTTTCTTGGAGATCTCGGTTGTTAGAATATTTTTTCTTAAGTTGGAATTAAACATGTCACCTTATAACTTCTACCAACTGGTTCTTTCACAAAGTACCTGCTTAGCCTCAGTTCCTGTGAAGGAACTTGGGTGATGGAGCCAAGCCTTCTCACTCCCCTATTGTTCTCCAAGCTTTCCAGTGTCTTTCTTGAAAACATGATCCCTCCTGAATCTGGTCAGTCCACTAGCATTATTATTTTTGAGACATAAGATATTAGTGCAGCAAAAGTTTGTTATTTCTCTTAGCAGCTGCCTCTCACTCTTGGCTCATATACTTCAGATAAAATGCCTTCACCTCAGTGCATTTCCCCTTCCTTTTGGGTCTGAAGCTGTTGAAATGAGATACACGTTGGTAAGGCTGTGGGTTTACTATGGTGAGCTTATTTCACCCCCCTTGGTGAATGCTATTTCTGTTCAATCTGAGGAAGAGGGTCCTTAGCTCAGGACTCATATACAGGGTCGTTTCAAGAATTCACAGCTAAGCAGTGAATGGGTTTATTTTTCTCAGAAAGAAAGAGAGAAAAGCAAAAGATCTACCTTTCTCTAGGAGAGACGCCATCACGAGAGAGAGCTGGGGAGGTGTTTTTCTCACTTTTGTCTCCTAGCACCTGGTGGGTAGAAGGCACTCAGCATGGGCTTGATGATTCTAGCCAATGAGATACTAATTTCAGTTGAGAGAGGAAAGAAAAAAAAAAGAGAGAAAAGGAAAAAAAAAAAAGAAGGGAAAGGAGAAGGGAGAAGAGAGACTATTTTGCTCAATATTTTGCTTGTTTTTCCTCCTGTTTCCAGTATAAAAATGGCATATACAGTAAAATGGCTCAACCAAACCTAGGCTTGGTTTCTCTCAGAATCCCTGACACATTCCCGGATGAATTTTTCCTGTCATCTTGAATCCCTTCCACAAGCCCAAGTTGTCTTCAGCACTAATCTGCCTATTTGTTGTTGACTTAATCTGGAAAAAACTTCCTATCTCTCCTCCCCCACCCTGTCCCTCAGCCCCTCACCACCCTTATTCTCTCCACTTGCCCCCCCTCCCTCCCCCCCCTCCAGTCCGCAAACCCACGCGGGTTTCAAGTTTAGGATTTGACGTTGTCACTGCCCACAGACCTTCGCTGGGACAACTTGGAGAGGCCATGTGCTTGTCCCCCTTAGGAAGTGGGAGAAATCCCTGCAGCTCGGTTTTGTTCCAGTGGTCTGTTCAGGGAGTGATTCCCGTTTCCCCGAAGGCTGCCCCTCATTAGCATGAACGGGGGTGGGGGTGTGGAGAAGGGGTGGGGGGAGAGAAGGAGCAAAAGCCCAGGCTCACTTTTAGAGCCTGGGAACCGTGTCTACGAAAATGACAGCTAGAGCT